>CAUEHQ010000046.1:0-28438 GCA_958510825.1 Brachypterus glaber | reverse complement strand
TGTTGTTTCCACCATTAAAATAAACAAATTTTGTCCTACATTTTTTTTTTAAATGCATAGTATTCGAGATATTTGAAAGTTTCAGGTTAAAAAAAAACACCCGCTATATATAACTGACAGCTGTTTTACGATTAACATACCGGTTGCCTACACTCAGAGCGCAAAATTCAATTTAAGCTTACTGTCATGGTAACGAGCAGAAAAGTAAAATGCTAAGAAATAGGTTATTTTTCGGTCAAAAAACTTCATTTGTTTTTGTAGAAATGTTAATTTTCTTTTGTGTTTAGAACAGAATTTTATTCACAAGCATAAATAAATAACACATTACCTCGTAAAATTTACTATTTTAAATGATCTACAGAAATTTTGCAGATTTCTAACGTCACTATAAATTTCAACTAAATAATAATTTAAATAAGTGGCTCGTTGTTATTTCCTATTATTTGTCTCGGTATGAACCATATAATATATAAATAATAATAAATATTAATTTTTATTGTTTTTCGTAGAGATAAACAAAAATGTTAGGTTATTTTATTCGTAAACTTTAACTGTTTTACATACAAGGCGATTGTTTCGCCATCTATGAGGAATAACCAAAATCCAAAAAACAGGTTAGATATGAATACATATCTAACCTAGGTAGATAAGAGAAGCTTTATTAACGTTTAAAGAAACAGACAAAAATTATAGATTTTGCAACTTTTTATAATGCATATAAAGAAAGTTTTTCTGTATGCTTGTGAATAATAGTTATTTATGGTACTAGTGGGTAAAGTAAAGATATTTCCCATGAGAAAATTAACCTGCGAGGCGTCAGCCAAGCAGGTTAATTTTCGAGAGGGCAATATCGGTTTACCCATGAGTGTCATACAAGGTGTTATCCAATAAATAGCTTAGGAACTCAAATTTTTATTAAAAATTTAATGAAATTTACAAGAAAATAATTTGATAAGTGACAGTTGAGTGGGTAAAATAAATAATTATCCACTCAATAAAGTAAAAGCCATGCGGGGGTTATTATTGAGTTTATTTAAAATAAAGCTGGTAATTGTCTTATTATCTGTATGTATTGGATAAAGTATTTTTTGGTGTATTATTATACTGCATTCTTAGCTTAAAATAACGTATTCGTCTTTATCATAGAAGACTAAAAAACTGAAACCAATAAATCATAGTAAAAAAAGAAAGGTTAATAATGTGAAGCATACTAAAGTTTAATCAATAATTCTGGACCCTGAGTATAAAAAAAGTGAATCTCCATTTGTCAATAGCAACGTTTTCACGTTAACTCTGATATAATATTTTGAAAACGGTGCTATTGAGAAATGGATGTTGGCGCTTTTAATACTCAGGTCCAGAACTAATAAATACACAAGAGACAAAATATTATCTGTACATATTCTGTCTCTAAAGATGATTTAATAACTTTGATACCGTAATTTCACACAACAATAGTCCAGAATCACACAACTATAGTCTAGCTTCACACCTATATTTCATTAGAAGCGTATTTAAAAAAAAAATTGGAAAACATGTTGCTTTATACAGGGTGTATTTGAAATAGGGTCGGAGGTTAACAGGTGATTCTACATGATAAAATATGACAAAAAGTTCCTATAAACATATGTCTAAAAATGCGTCATAAGGGAGCTACGCCCCTTTGAAATTGGCTAAAAAAATCGGTTTTTATTTAATAACTCAGGAACTCTTTGAGATATATTAACGAGGTTTTGCACGTGAATTAATCCTAATAAGGCCCATCTTTGTATGTCATTTTCACGTACTTATTTAAACCAGGGGTGTGCGAAACGGGGGAGCCTTATCAGTTTTTTTGTCCCAAACTTTTTTTCTGTGTAACTTTTTTGCAATTTTATTTTTGAAATATGATTCCTCAGGTCAAAATACATAAAAAAGGTACTCTTGTTGTAATACTGTAGGATTAACCGTTTTCGAGAAAAGTTCATTTGAAGGTGAAATTTCACGGTTCGAAGACGAAAAATTAAATACTAAAATGTCGAAAACCAAAATTTTAATGATGCAATGTTATTCTACATCAAAAACTAAGAAAAAAGTTTCCATACATGTAGGTCGAAAAAACGCTTTTAAAGCTACCATAGCCCTTTAAAA
Source organism: Brachypterus glaber (assembly GCA_958510825.1). Lineage (NCBI taxonomy): Eukaryota > Metazoa > Arthropoda > Insecta > Coleoptera > Kateretidae > Brachypterus > Brachypterus glaber. The sequence goes on along the minus strand of CAUEHQ010000046.1, from coordinate 26,308 downwards.
ATGGTGCATATTTAGGAGACCATAGCTCCATTACGATTCATTTTTGGAAGTACCTGTATATGAGGTTTTTTTCTTAGTTTTTAATGTACATTCGCCCTGCATCATTAAAATTTTGGTTTTCAACATTTTAGTATTTAATTTTTCGTCCTCGAACCGTGGAATTTCACCTTCAAATGAATTTTTCTCGAAAACGGTTAATCCTACAGTATTACAACAAGAGTACCTTTTTTATGTATTTTGACCTGGGGAATCATATTTCAAAAATAAAATTGCAAAAAAGTTACACAGAAAAAAGTTTGGGACAAAAAACTGATAAGCCCCCCCCGTTTCGCACACCCCTTGTTGAAATAAGTACACGAAAATAACACATAAAAACGGGCCTTCGTAGAATTAGTTGACGTGCAAAACCTCGTTGATATATCTCAAAGGGTTCCTGAGTTATTAAATAAAAACCGATTTTTTTAGCCACTTTCAAAGGGGCGTAGCTCCCTTATGACGCATTTTTAGACATATGTTTATAGGAACTTTTTGTCATATTTTATGATGTAGAATCATCTGTTAAAATTTCCGACCTTGTTTCAAATACACCGTGTATTCCATATACACCAAATTTCATAAGAAATTATAAACATTTAAAAATAATTATCCCCCGCCCCCTGGATGCTTTGGACTATAGTTCTGCGACTGGATTATAATTGTGTGAAATTACGGTACCTTAAATTAATGTAGACACGATAACTCAAGAAAGCATAATCCGGTCGACTTGAAATTTCAGAAAAAATCAAGGTCTGTTGTGTTTAAAAGAAATTCCCCCAAAGGTAAAAATGTTATGGTGGTTAAACTTAAAAAAAAATAAAAACTAGCATTTTTATTTTTTTTTAATTTTTTTGTTTTCTGAAAAAAGATTTTTTTTTTTAAAATAATTTTTTTGAAAACTCACGAAAAAAAAATATTTTATAAAAAAGAATAGAAAAAAATTGTTCCCCAAGGAAAGTCTTGCGTTAGTAAAAAAATTAGTTCTAGTAGTTCTAGTTAGTTGTGTCACAGGATCATTTTTTTTTATTTTTTTTTGCCTAGTACCTGGTTATTCTACCTATGAATTTAAAGTTTCCATAATTTAAGTTGGGTATTTTTTGACTAATATTCAGTTGCCGAGTCCAAATTTATCCTCAGAAAAATTTTATCTCCCATGATTTTAGAACAAAAGCAGCCCTTTTTAATGATTTTTTACCATTTTAGTCTCATTTTTTTTTTCAGAAACCTGAGGTAGTAGAAATATTTTGAGGCCAGATTCGGTCTCAGCGACCTAAAATTTGTTAAAAAACATTTGAATGCGATCAGGTCAAGAAACCGTGTTGCCTAGTGTAATGGAGCTCTCTACAACTAGAATTATGAAACAAAAGACGTCTACCCTATCTCTATCTCATTTGTGCTACACTTTCCAGCCAACCAAATAAATACTGTATTTGTTTTTCATACAACAAATACAGTATTTATTTGGTTGGCCGGAAAGTGTAGCAGTGAGAGGCACGTACGAACATAGCTAATGTGAATCTGTAGAATAAGATAATTCTACTAAAATTTAGATGGCGCCAGTAATTTCTTTAATAATGCACTTTTCGCCCGGCCAAGTAAATATTGTATTTGTTCAACAAAGAACAAATACAGCATTTGTTTGGTTGGGTGGAAGTGGGAGTGTATGTATGTCTTCTATCCTTTTTGGGTAGAACTTTTGTCCCTGTCTAATCTAATGGGAGAATTCTCCATTGGCTTATTATCAAGACCCAGGCCCGAATAAGAAGAAAGATGTAAGGAGCAATGTTTGTAAAAATTAACTTATATACAAAAGCTTGATGCAGGAACAACCCATGGGTTCATGTATGAACGGTATCGGGTGTGGGATACCTCCCTTAAGCCGTATCCACAGGCCTGCATGACCAAACATAACGTATAATAACATAATGGCATAATTTGCTTAGAATAATGGTTATTTTTTCATATAAAAATGATTATAACTTTTTTTTTCTTTGTTGCAGGTATGTAATATTTACACATTTTAAGTAAGTACTGTGTTTATTAAAATATTTTAGTATAGACGTTTTAAACGCGTACTAATGCGTGCGCATTTTTATCATATAAAATATCAAAAATTCGTATTTTTTTCCTACAATAATGCTCATAATTTCATTTTGGCTAATTTTGGCTACCTAATATTTATACACTATTTAGACTCCTTATGTAAGAATGATAAAAATTAGAAATGCGCGTCAGTAAGCACGCAACTAGTTGCAAATTATATGTGCGCATGTCATTATAAAAAATGGTCTGTTGCTTTCATACAATGTTTAAAAGTACGACTTTAGAAATAATTTTTCCTTAAATATTATGTTTATTTAATAAAAATATGTTTGTACAGTGATACTACCAACTCTTGTGCATAAACATAATTTTGTTAACAAAAATTTTTATTTTGGTATATACTTCAAAATTATATCAGTATAGACTGCCTAATTTACTGAAAACAAAACCAATGAATTTTTTTAGCGCAAAATAGTCTAGTTAATGTTTTTAAACGATTTTATGTTCTGTTTATGAAACTTTGTTTTTCCTTTTTGAACACCAAAACGGTGCTCGGGCGTTAAGATGCGCAAATACATCACTAAGTAGCTAAGTAACGTAATGTAATATTAATAAATGAAGGATTATTCAATTTTGGTGATGTGAAATGATAGTGATTTTGGTGATAATCAGTAATCGGCATAAACTCAGTTATGACTCATCAACGTTGAAAATAAACACAGAAACATAGGCTTACGGAATAATTTTGCCGAATTATGAGGGAAATTTTTATAAAGAACACTAAATCGAAACATTTGACGACTAATTTGTTACACACAACAATATTGACTATACATATTAACTATAAATATGTATATATATCGGTGTTTTTCGAAGAAAAAACCGATATTCGATTTTTATCTTTTAAGAATACGAAAGTTTTCAATTTTTATTTATCAATAACTTTTTTTCCCACCTAACTCGTTTAAATGGAATCATTAAAAAAATCAAGATAAAAAGAAATAAAAATGTAAATATTTAAAACCTTACGTCAGCGCTAGAATCGGCGCGGCGCCTATGCGAGCACTGGAAATTCGCCGATGACTGGTGATAATGGATATTCATAGAGATCCTGTATACCGTACATGTAGAATTACTTCTTAAAACCAATTTCTGAATACTCCTGTATCCTATACCGGGTGTCCCAACTCTATTTACCCAGCGTTTTTCTCGAAAACTAAAAGAGATAATCAAGTTCTTCGAAAACCATCTTAAATTAGACATCTTAAACTATCTTTTAGCATATATTTGATAATTTCAGCTCTTCAAATGTGGACAGGGGGGCATGGGAGGATTTTTTTTAATGAAAAAGGGGGTCGTCTGATACAACATTCTAAATCAAATAAAATTCTCTATTTGACTGAATATTTTTTAATTTTTTAATCAATTTTTTTAAGGTTTTGATTTTTTAATTTTTGTGGTAAAAAATTCGATTGTTTAGGTTTTTTTTGTAAATTTTTATTTATATCAATTAAAATTAGTTTAAAAGTATAATTTAAGTTTTTTCATCATGAAATTAGTAATTTTTAAAAAAATTTTTGATTTTTTAGAGAAATTATGACAAAAATACCTATTTTCAACCCTATTTTAAACAAAAAAAAATGTTTAAAAAAAAATAAAAAATATAAAGTTAAGTGGACAATTTTATAAGCTTAAAAATTATGTACCACACGACCTCCCTTTCCATTTAAAAAATGTCCCTCTAGCCCCCTGCCCACATTTCAAGAGCTGAAAATATCAAATATATGCTAAAAGATAGTTTAAGTTGTCTTATTTAAGATGGTTTTCTTAGAACTTGATTATCTCTTTTAGTTTACGATAACATCGCTGGGTAAATAGAGTTGGGACACCCGGTATACTCTATACTATACAGTGTATAGTACAGAGGCTACAGAGTTTTTTATATTGCTATTGATTTACCATGTATTTTTTTCTGAAATGTTATTTCAAACTCAATCCTTTAAAATAATAGTTAAGAATCAAAGAAAACATAATTATTTTTATCTCTACCTAGCATAGACGATGATTTTCACTTATAAAATAAATATTTCTTTTGTAGAGTGGTTCTACACTAAGAAAATGTACACTTAGAAAATTAACCCTTCGTTAACCAGGTGGGGTATAACAAACCCCAATGAGTTTATTTAAAAAAAATATATATTCAGTCTAATTATATGGGCACGTCCGTTCGCCTACCTTCGTAAAGTCCCATTCCGTGTATTGAGCTCAGTTGTGAGAAAAACTGTAAATAGGAGTGAGTGACAGTGCTCTGGGGGTTTGTTGAACCCCACATAGGTAATGGCATCACAAATTTATTTTATCATTTTAAAAAAATTTTAAGTTAAAATATTCTAGATATTGCTTATAATTTATTACCAAGTTACTATTAAATAAAATAAAATAGTATCTTATACACATTTTGCTGGCTGGAACTTATTTCAGCCAGAAAAATATTTTTTGCTGGCTGACTAACACTATTAATTCATTTCGGGTTAAATCCGGCAAAAGGAGGCTTATTTATAGTCATATTATCGGAGTCTAATAGGCACATTATGGGAGTATTATGGGACTAGCGATCCTAAAGCTCTTTAAAGATAATGCAGACATTTCGCACTCGCTAAAAACACCCAGGGGCTAAATATGGGACATCCCATGGAAGTTTATTGTGGGAGCTCACTGGAAACCCCTGGGAGTAATTTTGTTGAATGAGGCGTTTCTCTTAGATTACTTTAAACCTTTATGTCAAAGCTGCTTATGTTTGAATGAATATAATACTAACCATTTTTTTCGCAATGAAAGTTTGAAGTTGCATTTTTTTAATAAAGTTTCTCAGAATATTCAAAAAAATAGTTTTTTATTTTTTTATAATTATCTACATAAGTAGAGTTTATTACATATTTAATTATCATACAATCGTTTTTATTAAACTAAATGGTATTTGTTATTTTTTTTCCTGTGTTTTTTATATTGGGCTTTAATAAATCCTACGTGGTTAATAACCAATTTTTTTTCTACCTGGTAAGCGGACGGTTAAATATATATTTTATACTTTTTTTACTTATAGGGTCAATTCATCCGGCAGCTTGATGCTCAGCTGATGCCGTCTACGTCAATAGCGGTTTTTATAGAACCGCCGCTGAAAAGAGTGAACTTAGTTATAGCTGCAGCTCATAGTTACTTACGTTTATGATTTAGTGTTTTTTTTATGCCAAAACATTACTTTTTACTTTCGAGTGACCTTCGAGAGAGGAAAGTATACAAAGTATACAATATATTGTTATGGCGAAAATAAGTTTTTCAGGCTATACGTTCAGAAAATCCCATTTTCGATGTCCGCCCGTCCGTCGGTCCGTCCGTCCAGAGACCTACAGGCCATACCGTTGAACACATTAAAGCCAATCTTAAAATTTTTAGGGGATTGCTCAGCTGATAAGGATGTTTGTTTAGTTTTTCTCTACGGCATGCCGCGTTGGTGATTAATGTATAAAATCGAAAATTCATTACTGGTTTTCCCTGAAAAAATAACACAAGAACGTAAAATATTTTTTATTCGCATGTAATACATACATTAATATATATTTTATACTTTTTTTACTTATAGGGTCAATTCATCCGGCAGCTTGATGCTCAGCTGATGCCGTCTACGTCAATAGCGGTTTTTATAGAACCGCCGCTGAAAAGAGTGAACTTAGTTATAGCTGCAGCTCATAGTTACTTACGTTTATGATTTAGTGTTTTTTTTTATGCCAAAACATTACTTTTTACTTTCGAGTGACCTTCGAGAGAGGAAAGTATACAAAGTATACAATATATTGTTATGGCGAAAATAAGTTTTTCAGGCTATACGTTCAGAAAATCCCATTTTCGATGTCCGCCCGTCCGTCGGTCCGTCCGTCCAGAGACCTACAGGCCATACCGTTGAACACATTAAAGCCAATCTTAAAATTTTTAGGGGATTGCTCAGCTGATAAGGATGTTTGTTTAGTTTTTCTCTACGGCATGCCGCGTTGGTGATTAATGTATAAAATCGAAAATTCATTACTGGTTTTCCCTGAAAAAATAACACAAGAACGTAAAATATTTTTTATTCGCATGTAATACATACATTACATGTATTAATAAAGTTTGGGAAGTACGGGATTTCTTGTCCCACTGTTTTCCACGCCTGGACCTTACCTGTAATGAAAAATAGAGACCAGTAAACTAATTATTACTGGTCTGCAATTTAAATAATTAATTTCCGCTAGATAGCGTCACCGATCAAAATATCATTACACCGGCACACAAAAAAAAAAATTGTCTGTACACCGGGCGCCACCTATCTACGGGCATGTTTTTCGACCCGCTGAATACGAATTTCAAGTCAGTTTAGGCCGTCCAGCCTTCAATTTCGAGTAAAAAATTTTTTTTCTTGCCAAAACATCGAATTTTCGCTATTTTTTGGTTTTTTTTTGCAATTTACTCGAAATTGAAGGCTGGACGGCCTAAACTGACTTGAAATTCGTATTCAGCGGGTCGAAAAACATGCCCGTAGATAGGTGGCGCCCGGTGTACAGACAATTTTTTTTTTGTGTGCCGGTGTTATTAATGCTTAAAGCAAGATGGTTGAACTGCTGTTGTCATGATAAACACGAATATAATCTAATACATTTGGTTTAAAAAACTTAAATGTACAGTTTTAGTCAATGTTTTTTACTTTTGAGACTGAGAAGGATAATGAATGTTATAAACGGTGCCTTGTGAGCTATCAACAAATGTTTTTTGTGGTTGTTTATTTTATTTTTCGCGTATGTGAACCTTCAGTTTTATATATTTGTGCTTTTCTTGTGAAATGCAGGAAAAAATATTTGTGGTAAATGTGAAAAGAACTAAAAGACTAAGTATTATAGTATTATTTTCTTCATTCGAATTCAAACATCTAGGTTTAAAAAACTTAGTACTTTATTTTTAAATAAAAACAGTTGCGAATAAAAAAGTATACAGGTCTCACGGAAAATGGTACTTTTCCGAGTCGACCTGTAATCTACTATTATTATTTTTGGTGTTACTCGTTCATACCTAATCACCGAAAATAAATGCAGACTGATATAAAGATAACAAAATTATCAAAATCTTAAAACTTTTTCGGGAGAAAACAAATGCAGTGAAACCGTACCATTTTCAGTTTGTTTATTAATTGATTTTGATTATATCTTTTAGTGTGCCAATAAATTCAAATTGGTAGAATGCAAAGGAAATTGAAAAGCACATAACGGAATTTTAATTTAATTGTATACTTATGTCAATGCGTACCTTGTTAGGTGGAAATTGGTAAACCGCTGAAAACAAAATTGTACATCTAAAGGAGGGTATCGCATTTTGGGCTAAATCGCCTGCAACGATAAGACTTTACATGCTTATAGATACATAAAAAATAAATAATTAGCCAAAATTTTAGCCCTTTTTACATCCCGGAACATACTTAATTATTTTAATTAAGAATTTTGACTATGTCAATGTACAGTTGGACCCACAAAAAACGCAAGATTTAAATATGCTAAAATGTCAATTTTACTAATTATTTTATAGTTTAAGTAAGATTTTAAGAAATAGGTTAGATTAATTTGACAATTAATTGTCAGTTTTTTCAAAGTTTATCAGAGAAAATGCATGCGAATAATGTCGAATATTAAAAAAATAATAATAATAAATAATAAACTGAAAAAACATTTAGAATATTTAATCAAATCAAAAATTAAAACACAATATTTAGTAAATCTTATAAAAAAATAAAATTTTGAACTCTACTAACCAAACATATACTTTATGAAAATTATGATTTTCGTTTAAAAAAAGGTTTTTCCGGAGGTTTTTTTCGCTTTTTTAATCTTGGAACTATCGATGCGGCGACGGGCGATGGTTTTTGACCCAGGAAAATTTTTATTGTTTATATCATGCACCGCTTCTTGTAAATGGTATTCTCTCAAATAATTAGGTAAATTTTCATCCTGTATTTCATTTGATATCTTCTTTCTTTCCGAGTCTGCACGCCCTTTCCTCCCCCATCTATTTTTTCTTTAATCTTAACCATTATTCTTTTTTCTATTATCTTAACACAACTCTCCGAAACACTAAATAACCTTGCCACAATTAAAGATCTCTATAGAGATCACTAGCCACAATCACTTCCTTACATCCTGCTTCCAATATACTAATAGTTTGAGATTTCTTAACATTTCTTAACGCATTTCTAATTACTTTATAATTAATATAAGTAATTTTGACAAATATTGTCAACATGACAACGGCTTTGTTTGTATTGTAATTATAGAATTTACGCAACTAAATTTTCAATCTTGCTTTTTTTCGGATCCAACTGTACGATTTGGCAACATTGCACGAAACTTAAAGTGTCAAATGTCATTCTTCAAAAAAAAAAACCTTGCATATTAAGTACTACAGTGGGGCCAAAGTGGGTCTGTGTTGTGTTCACTGCTCTTGACTATAATATTAAAATATTTTGTTGTCTTTTATTAGTTTTTACGTATTTCATATACTGTAATTCAATGAATTAGGCTGGACTTATGTGACTAGTTTCTTAAGTTTCAGTACGATTATCGAGTTATTTTGAGGTATTTATACTATAATAACATTGTACGCAAACCATTAGCTTCAACGATAACCCAAAGCATCTAGTTCCATAGGACAGTGTTACCCAAGACAAGTAATTTAATCTGGCTTTAAACATGTTAAAGTAGTTTATATCCATGATATGATTTAAAACTAGATTATGAAACAGTTACACTTTTAATATTAATTAAATATATTTATTTAAAAATATATTTCATTAATATTGTACAGTGTTTTTATTCTACCTAAACGTATTTATATTGGTTTTGTAAATAGACAGAAAATATTGCTTTTTTTCAGTATGATAGTCACATTTAGCGCAAGAATAATGCGATGTTGTCGGGTTTACGATAACAAATAATTCCTGAATTTTTTTTTTTCATTTTGTTTTTTATCAACAAATAACACAGTTTTTTGTCATTTCTTTTCATCATTTTGCACTTTTTTAAACAAAAACATATTTTTTTTATTTAGCCCAAAACACCTATTTAAAACGATACCCTTCTTTCTTCTAGAAGGTAATTCTAGGATTTCCTCGGTATTTCCTTCAAGACTACCTCAAAAATCTTAAAAAATAACTAAATTGTCCCAGTGGGACAATGTCCCACGTTTGATAAACACGAGATTTCCTTGGATTTCCATAAGAGATTGGAGGATGAGGTTTCGTACGTCAATGTAATGAAATGGCTAAGTTAAAAATAGGTTTTAATCACATTTTAATACATTTTTTGGGCTTCTAACACCCAAAGGAAGCCGATCCAGAAACTGTTTATTTGGAAATAGATATTTTAATTAGAGTGTCATACATAAGTTAAATTCAACCAGAAGCAAATAACCTTGAAAATATGCATCAGGTCTCTGACTGCAAGGTCCTTTACTGGCATAAAAACAAATACAATACCAAAAGCAGTTTTAATTTAATTTAGAAAAACATTTACATCGAAAATGAAAAATAAATTGAATGGGCAGAGAAAAGTACTTAACTATTTTGTGTGTTAATTTTTCTATTGAAGGTTTTTATTAAAAAAAATTATCCCACGTTTAATAAACATGAGATTTCCTTGGATTTTCTCAAGAGATTGGAGGATAAGGTTTCGTAAGTCAATGTTAGTTAAAAATAGGTTTTTAACCACATTTTAATACATTTTTTGGGCTTCTGACATCCAAAAGAAGCCGACCCAGAAACTGATAGTTTCATTAGAATATATTTAAAACATAGGTAAAATTCAGCCAGGAGCGAATAACGTTAAAAATATGCACCAGTTCTCTGACTACAAGGTCCTTTACTGACATAAATAGAAATACAATACGAAAAGCAGTTTTAATTTAATTTAGAAAAACATTTACATCGAAAATGAAAAATAAATTGAATGGGCAGAGAAAAGTACTCAACCATTTTGTATGTTAATTTTTCTATTGAAGGTTTTCATTAAAAAAATATATCCCACATTTGATAAACATGAGATTTCCTTAGATTTTCTCAAGAGATTTGAGGATGAGGTTTCGTAAGTCAATGTAAGTTAAAAATAGGTTTTTAACCACATTTTAATACATTTTTTTGGGCTTCTGACACCCAAAAGAAGCCGACCCAGAAACTGATAGTTTTATTAGAATGTCCTTTAAAACATAGGTAAAATTCAGTCAGGAGCAAATAACCTTGAAAATATGCATCAGTTCTCTGACTACAAGGTCCTTTACTGACATAAATAGAAATACAATACGAAAAGCAGTTTTAATTTTATTTAGAAAAACATTTACATCGAAAATGAAAAATAAATTGAATGGGCAGAGAAAAGTACTTAACCATTTTGTATGTTAATTTTTCTATTAAAGGTTTTTATTAAAAAAAAAATATCCCACGTTTGATAAACATGAGATTTCCTTGGATTTTCTCAAGAGATTGGAGGATGAGGTTTCCTAAGTCAATGTAGTAAGGGTGGGGAGGCTACAAGCCAGGCAACTAGGCCATTATGGCCCTTTTTGCCATTTTAATAAATTTTTTGGGCTTCTGACATTCAAAAGGAGCCGACTCAGAAACTGATAGGTTTATTAGAATATCCTTTAAAACATAGGTAAAATTCAGCCAGGAGCAAATATACATCAGTTCTCTGACTACAAGGTCCTTACTGACACAAATACAAGTACAATACCAAAAGCAGTTTTAATTTAATTTAGAAAAATATTTACACCGAAAATGAAAAATAAATTGAATGGGCAGAGAAAAGTAAATAACCATTTTGTATGTTAATTTTTCGACTGAAGGTTTTTATAAAAAAATATATATATATCATAATATTCACTTATGAGTTTGTCGTTTAACATTGCTCTAAAGACCCTAAATGGCACTGACTCGTTAATTTATTGATAAACTCCTCACTGAATCTATCTGAGTTGATGCTCATTTATTTCTTGTCTTATTGTTGATAGAATAAATTTAATACCATTGTCATTGTCAACATTATTATATTATTCATAGCGCTAGAATAATATTATACGGTAATTTCGTATTTATCAAAAAAAAAAAAATCAAAAATCGTCCTAGACAAATTTATTCTTGGATATAAATTTGTTTCATGAAAAAATAAGCAATTTTGTTTTTTTTTTTCAAATTGCCGTCCATCCGTTCGTCCGTCCGTCCGATGTCACGATTTTTTTGAACACGATAACTCAAGAACGAATAATCCGATCCTTTTGAAATTTTCAAGAAAAATCAGCTTCTACAAGGGTAAGATCCCTATTATTTTTGAAAGTAATCCCCACAAAAACAAAAAAGTTATGGGGGGTTAAACTTAAAAAAAAAAACTATAATTTCCAAAAAAATATTATTTATTTTTTTTACATCCAAACAGAAAATTAAAAAAAAATATACATTTTGAAATATTTTTTTTTAAATAAAAAAAAAATCGAATTCGTTTGTTTTTCATAAAAGATGTTTAAAAAAAAATGTATTTTTTTAATTAATATTTTTGATTTTTTTTACATAAATAAAATATATTTTTTTTTTGAAAACTAATTTTTTTTAAGTATTTGGAAAAATGCAATATACAATTTACTGTGAATAATATATAATGGCATGCGTAGCATTACATATCTTCATGAATTATTTTAAGTATTCCATCTATCTATTTTCTGATCTTCGTACAGAGTGATATTAATAGACTGACCGTTTCGGGCTACTGGTCCTCTTCAGTACCAAGAGTCAACCCTGAGAAGATAATACAGCATTCCATTTAAAAAAAATCAATTTTTTTAAATAGAATGCAGTATTTTTTATTTACTCATTAAATTTAGATTTTATTCTACATTTAATGAGCAAATAAAAAATATAACATTTCGTTTAAAAAAAATTACTTTTTATCCAAAAGTTTGAAAATGAATTTTGAACGCCCTGTATAAAGCATTTTATTTTTTTACATAAAGTAATTAGATACACCCTTTTAAAATAAGCTTGCAAAATTTTATTAATTTTTGACAAAAAGTAAAGAAATTGAAGCAGGTTTTATCTCATCACTAAAATGCATTTTTTCTCAAAAAAAAAAATATATCTCAAAAACTATAAACAATAGACCCATATAATATAATATTAAAATAAAGCTATTTTTATGGCAAGTAAGATGACAATAAAAAATATACCATTTAAAAAAATTAAGTCAGATGTTACCCACCCTAGGAGGACCATTCTGTATATTTCAAATTATTTTTAGGATGTGCCTTTTTTAAAATCATACAACTTTTCCCCTTAAAGTTTTTCTATAAAGTTGATACTTTCCTATATATCGACCGAGTCGGCTTCGTTGATACACCCTGTATATAGGGTCCCGTTAATAAAAATATAAAAAAAGTCATTTTTAAACCACTAATCATGCCTTGGTCCAGTTCTTTACTCATATTCTGCGCCAAGTTTATTCATATTTTTTTTTAACTAAAAATATCTCTTTCCTTTTCCAACCTTCAAATTTTACCTACATTTTAACGAATTATATCTTTCTATATTATTTATAACAAAGGAATGTGAGAAAAGATTTTCCTTTCTTTTATTATAATTATTTTTTTTTGTCTGACATTCTGGCTATTGTTATTAAAATGTTAAAGGCCGGAAAATTTCTCGCAGGAGATGAAAAAAGGGTATTCTATGGAAAAAAAATCGTAAGGAAGTAGTCCTTGGCATTCTACGGCGTAAACTCATCGCAGTGGTTAGCAAAATATTATTTTTAATTTTCTCTAAAATGAAAGTATTGAGTCATAATTTACGACTGAAGTAAAACTTATCTTTTTTTACTAAATAGTATTTTTTCTACGACTGCTTTAGAATGTAAGCAAATACACACACTTTTCAAGCACAGAATGAATCCATTCTAGCTCTAGATACGGTATGAATCTTCCGTATCAAGTGTTAGAATGAGCACATGTAGTGCCATCTCTTGTTTATAAAAGTAAAGAAAACTGTAGAAAATTTATCAAAAATATATACAGAGCGGTCCAAAAGTCACCCCCCCCCTCTTAACTTTTGAACGAGTTTAGATATCGACTTAAAATTTAGAACTCTTAAAAAAGACAACTTAAACTATCTTTAAGCATATATTTGATACTTTTAGCTCTTAAAATGTGGGCAGAGGGGCATGGGGCGACATTTTTGTAAATAGAAAGGTGGGTCATGTGATACATCATTTTAAAGCTCATAAAATTCTCCATTTAACTGTTTATTTTTTATTTTTTTAAGGATTTTTTTTTGGGTTTAAAATAGGGTGGAAAATGAGTATTTTTGTCAAAATTTCTCTAAAAAATCCAAATCATTTTTTAAAAATGCCTAATTTCATAATGAAAAAAAGTAAATTATACTTTTCAACTAATTTTAGTTGACATAAATAAAAATTAACAAAAAAAAAAACTTAAAAATTTATTTTTTTAGCACAAAAAACTGAAAAATCAAAACCTTAAATAACATTTTTAATTTTTTTTAAAATGTATGGTTATATAGAGAATTTTAAAGGCTTTAAAATGATGTATCACACGACCCCCTTTTCCATTAAAAAAAATCCCCCCATGCCCCCTGCCCACATTTTAAGAGATAAAAGTATCAAATATATGCGTAAAAATAGTTTAAGTTGTCTTATATAAGAGTTCTAAATTTGAAATCGATATCTCAAGTCGTTCAAAAGTTAAGAGGGGGGGTGACTTTTGGACCGCACTGTATATATTTTATCATGAAACATTGAATAATTTATTATTCCATCAATCTATTTTCTAATCATCGTACAAAGTGATATTGGTAGACTGACAGTTTCAGGCTGCTGGCCCTCTTCAGTACCAAGAGTCAACTCTGCACGCTGATTAAGAAAACGTTTTTAGACTTTACTCGCAAAAGGAATATAGCCATTAGATTGATGTAGACTTGTGCGCCATCTATTTCTAGATGTAGACAACTACTCATACCTCTCCTTATCTGGAGACTTTGAATGGTAGCAAGTTGAAGACTTGTGTGTCTCAAGCACATAGTACCACTAACGGGTGGTTAGACGTAAAATTAGTAAGGACAAATTTTTAATTTTAAACAAAATTATAAAAATATTAATTTATTATTCCATCAATCTATTTTCTAATCATCGTACAGAGTGATATTGGTAGACTGACAGTTTCGGGCTGCTGGCCCTCTTCAGTACCAAGAGTCAACTCTGTACGATGATTAGAAAATAGATTGATGGAATAATAAATTAATATTTTTATAATTTTGTTTAAAATTAAAAATTTCTGTCCTTATTGAATAATTTAATGCAATTTAAAGTTTTGCGTTAAAATTACATAAAGTTTATTAGTTTTTCTTAATATTTGACCCGTTTTTTATCAATTTAGTTCAAAAAATTTAAACTGCTCCATCTATTGTTAAATATTTAAACCTGATATCTGTCACAACAATCTGACATAACCTTCAATTTTTGCATTATAATTTGTAAATATGCGCTAAAATTAAATAATTTTTTTTTTTTAAGTACTGATTTGATAAAATTATTAAATAACATTAATTGCTTTATTTAAAAATATGTGTTTTGTTGCATTTACAATGTCGAGTCACAAAAAAACATTGTTTTTAACCTTTAACCAGTTTAAAGCCATACAGTGTTTCATATTTGCAGTCGAAGAAAAAGTATAGTCTACGGAATAGTCATTCCGCGCTCGCGGGACCGTCATACTCGCCTACCGGCTCGTATGACAAACTTTCCGCTCGCGCGGAATATTGTCTGTTCCATACTAGTTATAGAATATACTATTCTTTTATAATTTGTGAATACATGTCAGATGTCTAAAGTTATAATAATTACACAGGCCAACAAATTTTCAACTTTTGTAAGTTGATTTGGATCTGACAGTTGATTTTGAGTAATTTAGTAATGTTTTGAATAAGCG
This sequence comes from Brachypterus glaber, assembly GCA_958510825.1. Classification (NCBI taxonomy): domain Eukaryota; kingdom Metazoa; phylum Arthropoda; class Insecta; order Coleoptera; family Kateretidae; genus Brachypterus; species Brachypterus glaber. Next base: position 11,179 of record CAUEHQ010000046.1, on the reverse strand, counting down.
CACAGTGGGCCATGAAAAAAAAGCAGGGATAAAATTCTGAATTTTTGCATACGACTATTTTTGATACCGCTGTTTTCAAATAAAATAAAGAAAAATAAAAAAATCCGCGCCATTAGGGAACGTTTAAGTATTACGTATCGCAAATTTTGATCATTTTGGACCCCCCCTAGGAGCGTAATACTTGAACGTTCCCTTAGGGTGGTTCATAACTTTATTTTTGTTTCGATATTTCTAAAAATGTGTCGAATGGCTTCTTTTGAATATGTTGATTTAGACCATTGTCCATAACTTAAAAATTATACAGTTCACGTTAAAGAATGAAATTTTTGGCATGCCTTATAGCTGAAAAAAAAATATATATATATATATATATATATATATATATATATATATATACGTGATGGAATCAAAAAAATGTTGTTTGGCAGTCAGTGGGTCATAACCATGGGTCGGATCGAACTAGCCATTACCGGGGGCATGCAAAAAATAGAATTTTGAAAAACTCATTTTTCAAGTAAATAGACACTTTAAACTATTGTTCACCAAGCGGAATGTCATGTCGACGCTGTTAATACCCCAGAAATATTGCCATTTGAAAATTCATATCTAAAGACGAAGAATACTACAAAATTTTTGGGTCTACATCTAGACCAACATTTAAGCTGGAATTTACACCTAGAAGAGTTAATTAAAAAATTAAACTCTGTCCAATACTCTTTGCGAGTTCTTAAACCATATGTTAACTTTGAAACTATAAAAACAGTTTACTTTTCAAATTTTCAGTCTATTTTAAAATATGGCATTGTTTTTTGGGGTCAGAGTACGAACGTAGATGACGTATTTAAGGTTCAAAAGCGAACACTTCGCACAATTTTAAATTTAGGTTACAATGGATCTTGTCGAGGTTATTTTAGAGGTAATAGATTACTGACATTGACTGGTTTGTATATCTATGAGCTTCTGATGTTTTCCTTTAAGAATAGGCATTTATTTCAACATCTAAGGCCCTCTAGCAGTAGAAACTTTAATTTTAATATACCACGACATAGGTTGGCACAATTTGAAAAAGGTTGTCTATTCTCCTGTGTATCTGTGTTTAATAAACTACCAGACAATATAAAGTCAATTTTAAATTTAAGAGCCTTTAAAAGGCAGATTTTAGATATTTTAATTAATATAGAGCCATATTCAATGGCAGAATATTTAAATTATATTATCACAAACTAATGTGTATTCTTTTTATTCTTTTTATTTTGACTAGTTTCGTTTTCATGTTGGTTGTACTATATTTATTGTATGATTGATATAATCTATGAAATAAAGATATTTATTATTATTATTATTATTATTATTATTATTAATACTCCATGACTCATGGAGAACTTAATGACCCGTGGTCATAACTAAGCCGGAAAATAAAAAAAACATCCGATTACGAAATCCTTGTTGGCCTGTGTTATTAAAAAGAATCCTACAGGCGTGAATACGAAAACTTTAAAGGGTTCAAATTATTGGAGTTTTTTTTATATAAATACCTCGGTGGTATTATATGGATATAATAGTGGGTCAGTAAGAGGTATTTTGGGCTTTAAAAGTATGTATGAATATCCATAATTACACTAGGCAACAAATCGCAACTTTTTATTTTGCCCCGATCGGAAAGTAAATTTTCCTTACTAATTCGAGGGCGTAGAATCGGAATCTAAGCTTGGAAAATTTCCAGCACCTAAAATTTTTGAGATATAACTCCAGGAAATAATGAAGTTTTTTTTCAAAATGTTTAAAAAAACAAGTAGGATTTTGAAAATTTTAGGGTATATTAAAAAAATACGAGGAATTCAAAAATATATATGCCCAGGACCTAATGTACGCGAAAAAAAATAAAAAGCTTAAAATGAAAGACCTCCTTAATTGCTCATTTGTGCCAAAACTATCAAATTTGTATAAAAATTTTATAGGATTTAATTTGTAGACAATAAAATTCTCTACAAAAATATTTATACAAATATATTTTTATTTTGCTTAGTTTGTTCATAAAAAGTAAATAAATGAAAAAGAAATAAAATTAAAGCTCACAGTGTAAACTTTTTCCCGAGCCCAAAAAATATATTTTTCTTATCAATTTAAAGGCGCAGAATCCAGCACGTCTTATTTTTTAAATTTTAGTAAAAGCAATTATGCCAATTTAAAAATAATCTATAAAAAAAAATATTGATAAATTTTTGTAATTTTTTAATGGTTCTACATCATTAAAATGTTACTTTATTACATAAGAACCGTATTACATAACATATTTTTAGTTAATTTTTGACCCCCCAGTGATGATTTTTGACGATTTTTAGCATGAGTACGTAGCGATAAGCTTGTCCCCTTATGCACCCCTCTCCTTACCCTCCACCCCTACTTAGTTTTGTTACAGGATCAATTTTTTTTTAATATTTTTTTCCATAATATCCCTATTTATTCTACCTATGAATTTAAAGTTTTCATATTCTAAGTTGGGTATTTTTTAACTAATATTGAGTCGCCGAATCTAAATTTGTCTTCAGAATATTTTTATCTCCCATGATTTTATAACAAAAGAGGCATAAAATAATGATTTTTTACCACTTTTATCTCATTTTTCTCAAAAACCTTAGAAATATTCTGAGGCCAGATCCAGTCTCAGCGACCCAAAATTAGTTAAAAAACATATGACTCAAATCAGGGCAAGAAACCGTGTTGCCTAGTGTTATTTAAACCTAGTTTAAAAATAATTATTTTTATTTTATTTTTTTTATTTATTTTTATTATAATCAAGGATCTCACATATATCAAAGTTAATAAATATTCAAATCTAAAGTGGTAATTTGAATTTAAATAAAAACAGCATATAAATAAATGCTAAAAATTATTTAAATAATTTATTTTACGTTTTTAATTAAAAATTAAAATTTATTACAATTATCCTATTATCTTTGAAAACCGAGCCGCACATATTCACTACTCAATTTAATTTGAAAATATCATCAAAAATAATATGCAACTGAAATATTTTTAATTAAAAAAAATAATGAAAAATAATAAACGAAAAATTCGATTAACACGTTCACTGTCCATTGGGCAATTCTAAATTTCCCACAATCTATTATGGTATTATACTTTTCCTACGATCCTCTATAAAAATGACATTTAGCACACTCTTTTATTCTTTAGAAAACGCCTTATATTACACTTGTTTGATATTTTCATATAACCCTACACTGTAAAAACTGCATGTAAAATAATGTAAAAATACATGAATTTACATAGTACGGAATAGTAAATTTACTATTCTGGACTATGCATAATTCATGAATTTATGTAAAAGAATGTAAAATAATGTAAAATAATGTAAAATAATGTAAAATAATGTAAAAGAATGTAAAAAATGTAAAAATATATATTTACATTGATTTACATATTTTTACATGATTTTACAATGTCGAGCTATGTTATTTTAAGACGCGCGTGCGCTTTGGACAATAACCAAAAGGGCGTCGCATATTGAGACGGACCGTTTAATATTGTTATTGTTAGATAGTGACGATTGCTGCTAGGTTAAAGTGTTAAAAGTGTAAAAAAAAGGTAACTATTATTTATGTACGATATTTAAATGCTTTATTTGTGACCTAAAATTTACATTTATTATAAATTACTATCTTTATCAACCAATAGATCTTTAAAGAAAGAGGTAAGCAGTTTATACTCGTATTAAGGGTGCAAATCGTTTGGTTTATTAAACCAAATAAACTTTACGCTACGATATTTCAAAAAAGCTTTGACACTTGTAATTTGGAACAAACATTTTTTAAGTAGTAAATATTTTTTTTCAAATTTTGAGTCCAAACCAACCTGGACTATGTAATTTTTATCGTTCCGGTCTATGCAAAATATTACCATTCTGGACTATTTAATTTTTACCGTTCCGGTCTATTCAAAATATAACCATTATGGACTATGTAATTTTTACCATTCCGGTCTATGGCAACATATTACCATTTACGGACTATGTAATTTAATGTAATTTATTTTTACCGTGTAGTTTGATATTTATGTATGTAGGTTTGCCTAATTTTGTTTAGATATTTACGTTGTAAACCTTTCATTACAGACTTTTTTGATGTTTTTCAATCCAAATATTTATGTTTTTCATGTCAAAAATAAAAACTATACTTATAACCTTACTATTTTTACCCAGGTCAATATAACCTAATATGTTTTATTAATGTCTAGATTTTATAAAAATTACTTAATTTGTGATTTAGTTACCTTACATTTTTTAAAAACATCAATATTTTTTTATATTTTTTTTTATTATAATCAAGGATCTCACATACATCAAAGTTAATAAATATTCAAATCTAAAGTGGTAATTTGAATTTAAATAAAAACAGCATATAAATAAATGCTAAAAATTATTTAAATAATTTATTTTACGTTTTTAATTAAAAATTAAAATTAATTACAATTATCCTATTATCTTTGAAAACCGAGCCGCACATATTCACTACTCAATTTTAATTTGAAAATATCATCAAAAATAATACCTTTTTATATGCAACTGAAATATTTTTAATTAAAAAAAATAATGAAAAATAATAAACGAAAAATTCGATTAACACGTTCACTGTCCATTGGGCAATTCTAAATTTCCCACAATCTATTATGGTATTATACTTTTCCTACGATCCTCTATAAAAATGACATTTAGCACACTCTTTTATTCTTTAGAAAACGCCTTATATCACACTTGTTTGATATTTTCATTTCACCCTAGTTTGATATTCATGTATGTAGGTTTGCCTAATTTTGTTTAGATATTTACGTTGTAAACCTTTCATTACAGACTTTTTTGATGTTTTTCAATCCAAATATTTCTGTTTTTAATGTCAAAAATAAAAATTATACTTATAACCTTACTATTTTGACCCAGGTCAATATAACTTATGTTTTATTAATGTTTAGATTTTATAAAAATTACTTAATTTGTGATTTAGTTACCTTACATTTTTTAAAAAACATCAATATTTCCTCATGAAATGTAAAACATTGTAGAATTTTACAGTCTTATATGGTAGCATATACACAGAAATCAAATTTAATTAGTAAACTGTCAAATTTTCCTTGATTTAAAAGATGCTTGCGGTTAGGCAACCTATTAAACAGTGTTGAGCTTCCAATATATGTTGTATTAAATACAAAACCAAGAAAACTAAAGGTAAATAAAAAACATATTTCCTGTTAACATACATACATAAATTTGTATGCTATTTTGTGTTTGGCTTTTCTCAAAAATTCGCGGAATAAGTAATAAAAATTAGAAAATATTAAATTAAGGATTCTTAAAGTCTAAACTTTATATTTTTTTGGGATCGTAGGGAAAATAGTCTACATAACTCGTTGGAAAGTGTATTTCTTACACTCGTGGGGTTTCCTCACTCGCCTGACGGCTCGTTTGTAAACCTTCCCTCTCGTGTGAAATATGTCACTTTCGACACTAGTTAGGTAATATACTATTTCAAAACTAGCGAGTTGGAAGAGGTTCTTAAATTACAAAAATCGTAAAAAAATACCCTACACCACAAATTTATTTATTGAATTCTGAATAACTTTTAATACATCCCTCTGTCTGTCTATCTGTCTGTCTGTCCGTCCGTCCGAATATTCGTCCAGGGATTAACCCTAATGTTAAAAATAAAATCCCTTCAAAAATAAAATAGTTGGAGGCGTAAAAATATAAAACATAAGTCTGTTATGGTATAAAACACCTTCGAGGTCCCAGAATAACTATAAACAAATAAATATACTATATCAGATGTCCCAGCTAAACAATCGTTTTTTTTTGGTGTTACTATTTGATTAATGTATAAAAAATAAGCAATATTTTTAAATTTTTAGCATTTAAATTAAAATTGCTTATAAATATGGTTACAAATTAGTAATATCTCAAAAACGAAAGCTATAGTCCGTCCAATTATGCAAGATAGTAGTTTAAAATTCCCGCGATTTTTAATCTACATTGGTTAAAAACTTGTACCTTTTAACATGTAAAATATTTTTTTTCTATGACAATGACTGACGGTCGTTAAAGCTAATAAAAGAAAAGAAAGTTACAAAAAAAATGGTTATACTTAATGTTATTTTGTATGTTATTGAAAAAGGTACATTTTTGGTTCATTCTTCATACACTCACACTAAATTAGCATATTCTACATATTGTAAAAACGTAAATTATATTGAACACAAGGAAAACTTCGACCCTTTCCAGGAGATAGATAGAAGAAATATAGTAAGGGACGCGGACCGTTTTACATCACACAGCGCATAAATTTATTTATTTTTATTTATTTATTTATTTTTATACAAAGGCATAATAAAATAAAATAGCATAATTATGCATAAATCGTAGTGTATCAAAAATTTAACAGATGTCGATACTCTTTTTATGGAAAGAACCTATCCAAAGACTCGCATAACAAGCATAGTACATAAGAATGCGATGCCAGGATTGGCTTGATGTGTCGTGTTTTTTAAATAACATAAACTAATTTCGTTAACTTTAATAATAATTACAAAAAACGATTGATCTGTCTTATCCTAGACGCCCTTGTATTTTAGGATAGGTACTATAGGTCAAAAAAAGTTTTAACTAATAATAAAATAGCCCTTTGTGCAACGATTTCGTTGTTACTAACAACAACAACAACAACTTGTTAGTCGGTAGTTGTTCCCTAATTTTGTACTTTGTCTATATTTACTAGAATAGGTGGTAAAGTTAACTAAGGCAAGGCAGTAATTATAATTATACAGCACACCAAACATATAATTAGAATGTTCTCTTTAGTTTGAATGGCTGCAAGATAAGAGCTTAAGAAACAAATGTAACATAAGCACAAACAATAGCATTCTAGTCATTCAATCAAAATTACGGCACTACACTGAAAAAATTGGGGGTAAAATTACACAATAATTAGTAAATTTAAATAGCAATAATAATGCAATTATCTTAGTGAAAATAAAAAATATACATATTTTTACAAAATGTTCTCATTTTATTAATGTTATTTAGCAAACTGTTGTTAGTTTTATACAATAATCAATATTTTTACTTTACCCATTAATAATTTTACTGTAGGCATTGTACAAGTACAAATGAATTTTAAAGAACTTTTTATCTTTTAATGTAAATTAACAAAGTCTTATTAATTTTACAAACAAAATTGCGTTATTACTACAAATATTGTGAATTTACCTTAATAAGACTAGAAACGAAGCGGAACAGCCTGATGCGTGCTCCTATTTGCACCAGTTGATGCCGTAGCACGTTGTTGTGAGACGCCCGCAAATGTTTTTTTTTATTTAGCTGTTTTTTGTTTAGTGTTGTTATATTTATAATCGGTAAGTATCCTTGTTATTTAGATGTGTTTATTAATACTAGCATGTTATAGTAAAAATTACTGTAACATTTGGTAAAGCATATCACACTTATAGTATGGTATACTTTGAGTTATTTTTAAGTTGTATTACTGATCTTGCTATTTAAATTTAAATTTACTAATTATTGTGTAATTTTACCCCTATTTTTTTCAGTGTTCGTGTAAAAAAATTTTTTTCCGTGTATATTGATTTAAATAAAAGGTTTGCCAAATTCATAACATGGTAGTGTAAATATTGCATTCTCACTACTCAAGCACATTTCAATAAATCAAATATGTATGGAAAATGTAGCTGGAATAATATTATTATTTAAATTCGTTCGTGTTTGTTTTGAGTTTAAGTTTGCTACATTACCATTTATATTAATACAAATTATTATACAGAGTGTTTTAAGGGGTTGTTCTGATTTCTGATTTCAAAAAATTGATTTTTTTTTGCTTTTTTATACTACTCAATATGTGTAGAATACGCTCCTAAAATATTTTGACGAAATTTGTCTGGTTTAAAAAGCTATACATATAATACAGGGTTATTCACGGAAGTGGCCTATTAAACGTTTATGGAGAACCAATAACTTTGAAAGTCTGCTAATTTGCAATTTGGGGTTTTTGAATATGGGCAATCGATTAAAAATGTTTTCATGCTTGTGCCACTTCCGGTTGTACCGGAAGTGGCACTCAACTTTAATTTTTTAAATGGAACACCCCATATATTTTTTAATTTTTAAAATTTGCATAAAATTTGCTTTATTTTAATGTATAACACGTTATGTCTATCTCCAGTAGTTTTTGAGTTATTCAAGTTTTTAGCGAAAAATAAGCAAATTCAAGCACCCCTAAAAACAATAATTTCTCCTTGATTTTTTAAATTGAAGAAAAGTTGTTTTTTATTTTGCTCAATGATAGTTAAGCAAATCATTCTAAGCTAAAATGGAATCCAAAATTTATACAGGGTGTCTGAAAAAGCAGGTCAAACTTAACAAAATTAAAATAGCCATAACTCTTTTTTTTTAAATGACACCCTACATTTTTTTTATTTGTTTAAATAGAGAATTCAATTTTCTTTAAAATAAGTATAGGATACCCTATACCTAACTTTAACCGTTTTCGAGCTATTTGCAAATTAATGTGAAAAAGAAGTATTTTGCAGTATTTCTGCAATTACGTAAATTTTAAAATTGTATTGTGTTTTTATTTCTTTTAACCTAAATGTTATCGTTCTTATCGTGATAAATTAGTGTAAAATAATGGCAGAGGCTTATTCTTACCCTGTTATTTTGGATTTATTTGCTATTTTTGGTAAAAATGATAAAATAATTAGTAGAACCTGCAGAAACTTTAATACAAAATATCCTGATTTACCAAGAATGTCATGTAAAACATTTAGAAGAATACACAAAATTTTTTCGCAATTTGGAAAAGAAAATGCAGTGAAATCTCTTACGAAACCAATTACAAACAACGAAAATAACGAAGTCAATGTTTTGGGTTACTTTTATGCATATCCACATGCCTCAATTCCTGCAGCTAGTTACGACTTGGGAATTTCCTATTCAAGCATCCAAAGAATTATAAAAAACCACAAGATGCACGATTACAAAAAGCAAAAAATACAGGCCTTAAAACCTAATGATTTTCAAAATAGAGTGGACTTTTGTGAAAATCTTTTGATAAATATTCAAGAAAAACCAAACTTTTTAAAAAGAATAATTTGGACGGACGAGGCTAAATTTTCTCAACAGGGTATTTTTAACAGAAGAAATGTACACTACTGGGCGCATGAAAATCCAGTTTTAAGGTAAATATAATGATATTTGAGGTAAATAAATAAAAATCGATTAATTTTTCTGGCCTATTTTATAAAATATAACAAATTTTAACAGAAATACGGCTGTTTCACAATAATTTGTAAATAGCTCAAAAACGGTTAAAGTTAGGTATAGGGTATCCTATACTTATTTTAAAGCAAATTGAATTCTCTATTTAACCAAATAAAAAAAAATGTAGGGTGCCATTTAAAAAAAATGAGTTATGGCTATATTAAATTTGTTAGATTTGACCTGCTTTTTCAGACACTCTGTATAATTTTTGGGTTCCATTTTAGCATAGGATAATTCGTTTAAGCATCATTGAGCAAAACACAAAACATCTTTTCTCCAATTGAAAAAAATCAAGGAGAAATTATTGTTTTTTAGGGGTGCTTGAATTTACTTATTTTTCGCTAAAAACTTGAATAACACAAAAACTACTGAAGATAGACATGAAATATTATACATCAAAATAAAGCAAATTTAATGCAAATTTTATAAATTAAAAAATATATGAGGTGTTCCATTTAAAAACTCAAAGTTAAGTGCCACTTCCGGTACAACAGGAAGTGGCACAAGCATGAAAATATTTTTAATCGATAGGCCATATTCAAAAACCCCAAAGTGCAAATTAGCAGACTTTTAAAAGTTATTGGTTCTCCATAAACGTTTAATAGGCCACTTCCGTGAATAATCCTGTATATGTATAACTATATTATATACTTTAAAAAAATATACAAAAAAAAATAATAAAATTATAAAATTTTAAGGGGCGATTCTACATCATAAAGTATGACAAAAAGTTCTCATAAACATATGTCTCAAAATACGTTGTAAGGGAGATACGCCCCTTTGAATGTGGTTAAAAAAATCGGTTTTTATTTAATAACTCAGGAACCCTTTGAGATACAGCAAGGAGGTTTTTGCATATGAACTAATCTTAATAACGCCCATCTTCGTATGTTATTTCTATGTACTTATTTTAACCAGGGGCGTGCGAAACGAGGGGGGCTTATCAGTTTTTTGCCCCAAACTTTTTTATGTGTTTCTTTTTTTTATTTTTTGTAAAAATTAAGATTCTTTGAGTAAAAATACATAAAAAATGTCAGATAGTGTAACACTGTAGCAGCAACCGTTAAAAAAAATGGAATTAAGAGGAAGTTACATTCTGTGCCACCAAAAATGTTACTTTTTAAAAGGCTATTACTCCTTTAATATTAAATTTAATTTTTCGGTAAAGAATACTTTTTCGTTCAGTTTTTATTGTTGAATTGACCTGCAGAATTAAAATTTTATTGGTGCTTGTTTTGCATACAAAATATAAAAAATTTTGTATATAAAATATAAAAAAAACTTTAAACGCGTTTTTCTCAAAATTCTATTTTTCAAAACGGTTCCAAACTATTTAACATATTGACTTAAATCTTTCGGTATTTTGTCAAAAATCATGTTGGCGAGTTCGCTAATGTAATTTTTTTTTTTAAAGGCTTGTAATTTATTTTTTATTCCTCCTTTTTACCCGTTTTTGATCGTATAAATTGCATTTTTTAGTTTTTTTCACTAAAATACACGTAGAATTTTTGTTTTTTGGAATTTTGACTTATGCCTACACTAGCAAACTAAAGGATATCATTTTTAACAAGACTGTTTTTGATTTTTGTGTTTCGGACCATTGGGGGCCGAGCTATCGCTGGAACCGTTTGCCATGTTATTTTTGAGCTGTCTAACTTCAGCGCGTGCTGCACATTTATTTATGAACTTTAAGAGTTGTCTAATACTTTGTAAAAAGTTTTGTACATAAAAATAATACAGGTCGTCTGAAAAAAAAATTCCAAAAATCGTCAATTTTTTGCCTCAAAAATCAGAACAACCCCTTAAACATAGAGTTACTAAATTTAAAAGGTTATTCTTTCT
>CAUEHQ010000045.1:15000-36053 GCA_958510825.1 Brachypterus glaber | reverse complement strand
TTTTTTTTCTGAAAATGGCAAAAGTTGGCAACTTTTTTTCATATCGTTTATTACTACTATAAGTAAAGACAAAAATGCATAAGATATTGAGTCTGACAAATGAGGTCAATTTTTTGAATTTAAGATTTTACAATTTTATTTAAATTTTTAGGTTTCAATGACATTTTTGCATACTTAAAACCAACTTATCTGTAATTTATTTTAATTTAAGAAATCACTAGGGCTAATATAAGATATTTCCTGTACCTGGACAATAAAATTCAATTCACGGAATTCTGAAGACCTTGAAATAAATATTTTAACTAAAATCGATATAAAACTGTATTTTTAACTTTCATATAAGCTTTTTCATATTAAGTGTTTTAAGTTTAGTCCTTTACTTAAAATCGATGACCTTGGATTACTTTCTAGCCTTATTTTCGCCCAATTATGACAACATTCTAAAAACTGATAGGCCATATTGGCTTCACCATTTTGATTTTTGGTGTTTTAACCATTGGTCTACCTTAATATCACTAAAAAGAGCCTGTATACCAAATATGAATAAAATCGAAAAAAAAAATAAAAAAACCAACCACCCTAGTGGCGCCGAAATTTTTTTTTCTATTATATTTAAAATCAGCGGTATCAAAAATACTCATATGCAAAAATTCCATCTTTTTTTCTCAGCACACAGTGCCATGAGGGGGAACGCTGTCGTGCTGCCATCATGATTTGAACAGTGCATAGTTGAAAATGGTGATTATTTCGAGCATTTATTTATTTATTTATTTATTTATTTATTTATTTATTTATTTATTTTATGTCATGTGGATGTAGTGAATGTTCGAATTTGGCCAATAACACAATTAAGTTAACTTTATTTTTCAAATATAAGATTTTTTCAATATTACTTTTTTTATTTTTTGAAAATATTTTAATGTATATCTCCGGAAAAGTTAATCCGATTTTAAAAATTAAAAATAAATTTTAATCAGAATAAAAATACCTTTCAAATAATGCATCATATGATCCATATTTATGTTTAAGATTTCAAAGTTGGGGTTGCTGGGGGTTAGAGGGTGAGTTTTATAACCTTGCCCAGCCATAAATAGAAAGCTTACTGCAAATATCTAATTGACCTGCTTTTTAGATTTTTGACATCTCTTACAGTTTTGAAGATAATGCCTGTAGGAAAGTTAATGGGACACCCTGTATACCTGGTGTTTGGTGGGGAGTATGGCAAACTTGGCAGAGTGGTAGATTAGATCATTTCCAACATGTTTTCTTAATTCGACTTTGATCTTAGACTCAAGGTTTGGAGTTATGAATTTTTTTTTCAATATTTATGAAAATATCGCATTATTCTCGGCATTATGTTACCTTATTTTCCTTGTATTTTGTACTTATGCACTAGAAATAATTTTTGTTGGCTTAATGTATGTTTGTTATTTAATGATGATAATTTTTGCAGATGTAATCCAGAAAAATAATTGGTGCCCTCACAAACTTCACAAAATGGGTTAAAAAAACTTACAACTTATTTTTGTTCTTTTTTTTTCTTTTTAATCGAAAGTGATGCAGAGCTTCAAATTATTTTAAAAACATCTTTGATTAATGCTCTTTCTAATGGTTGCTACATGCATCAAAAAACTTTAATTACCTTGATAAAAAATGCAATATTCTTAGTAAGTACTGTACAGTAAAAATGTTGCAAAAAGTCGCATGACCTGGAAAAAATTGCATACTGGAATCTGTCTTGTTCATTGTTATCAGGGCCACTTAGAAGGTCTAAAACCTAAAAGGTGAACTCCCCCCATTCGCTTTAGCAGCCATCTTGAAAATTTTTTGAATGGTTTTATCTCGTGTTCTGTTGGTCGCACAGAAAAACTTATTGAACAAAAAATGTAGTAAATAAAATATTTCAGCCCCCTGGGTGAAGGGTTTTCGGAAAGATGTAAATGAATGTAGAGCTTAAAAAAACACGCAAAAAAACTGTTTAATTCATCGAATTATCTCAAGTAGTTCCCGAGTTAGAACGCTTCAACGCCCACGCTCAATTTTTCAAGACGGCGACTAAATCGAAACGGGGGGGAAGGGTCACTTTTTTGGTTTTAGACCTTCTAAGTGGCAAGACAAATTCCAGTGTGCAATTTTTTACAGGTCATGCGACATTTTAACCGTACTAAGAATTTTGCTTTTTTTAACAAGGTACTTAAAGTTTTTCGATGCATGTAGCATACTATTAGAAAGAGCATTAATGAAAGATGTTTTTAAAATAAGTTGTAATTTTTATTAACACATTCTGTGAAGTTTGTGAGGGCACCAATTATTTTTCTGGATTACATCTGCAAAAATTATCATCATTCAATAACAAACATTAATAATAATAATAATAATAATAATAATAATAATAATAATTATAATCTGTTATTTGTTTAAATACAAGACAGTCTTGTAATTAACATTAAAAAATGTTTTTTTAATTGTCCTAAACTTTAGTCAATTGAGATCAAGAAGGGAAAGATTGCACCAATTTTTACTACATATTAGAGCTGAACTAAAAGCTTTAAAAAGAAATCACTTATTAAACATTGTTACTATGGTTACGATGAACAAGTTTATAATGTTTCTATATTGAGCTTATGGTTTGGTTGCTAGAAAGTTTTTTGTTAATTCCCGAAAGTTGGATCGAGTGCAATCTTTCCCTTCTTGCTCTTACCGGTTTAATATATAGGTTAAATCTTGTAATGGATTTTTCACAGACTTAAAATAAAGCTGGAAAACTAAAATTTGGCAGTTATGTATTTTCGGTTACAATATGATAATATAAAAAATAACCCCTCAACTTGACCCCCAAAGAATGGGCGTTTTCACATTTACCGACGCCGAAACCTGTAAGACATCAGCACAGCACCGATACCCATACCAGGAAAAATTCTAGGGGGGCTCAACCCCCATGGGCCCCAGGGCGGTACGGAATGAGCGCACAGTGTTTTGTATGTCCGAAAAAGTGGTCACGGGCCTATATCTTTTTTATTTAAAAAGATTTTTTTATAAAAATTTCACACAATTACCCTGAACATATGTTCTATATGTTGGTAAAATCAAATGTCGAAAAAAAAAGTCAGGGCTGTTCGTTAAAAGGGGTCAAAGTCAAAAAATATTTTTTGTGTCTTTTTTTAAAATCTGAAGCAAATTAACCTAATATAAAAAAAATGTAAAAATAAAAATATCAGTGCCGTTCGTTAAAAGGGGTAAAATATAAGTGTTTTTTAACTGATTTTTTTTTGACAAATATGATTATTTTAGTGATCCTTCTAAGCAAAAAGATTTATTTTTTTATTTTAATGTGTAAAATATATGTAAAAGCAAATTTAAAAGAGAGGTTCGTATAAAAACATATTTAAATTAGTTTAAAATAAATCACTTTATTTAAATCTCCATAAGGAATTGATTTTTACACTTTTTTTTAATGAAAATGAAAAAGCTTTGGTATAAATATTTTATTTTATTAGTAAATTTTTAGCTTCAGCTGTTAGTTCAGTTGTCTTATATTTAAATTTAGTCCTTAAACTAGTAACAAAGGGATCTGAAGAAATAAGGAGCTTATGAATTAAATCCTCATTGGACAATAACCTTGAATATTTTCGGGTATTATTTTCCCTAAACTTTTAAAAATCTTTGTTCCTTGCCTCTTGAGCATCTTCTGATTATACTATTAGGTAAATAATTACTCAAATACTGTACTAGAAATACAAAACTTTTCATAAGGTAATTAATTAATCTTTAAGCTATTATCATTTTGAAATTTTTAAAAAACGCCATGCTACATAAAGGTTTTTTGGACATAAAATCCTTAGACGCTAAAGGACGCGGCAACCATTTTAGGCCAACATTTTTAAGGTACCAAGGAACACATTTAAAAAAAAGTGCGGCGGCAAGCGGCGATAACAACGAAAGGTCCATTTCAAAAAATATATTTAAAAAATATGTATTACTTTTTTCAGTGTACATTTTTGGTCTGTTAGAAACAACAAAATATGTTAAATTTGGATGAAAATATTTACAAAGGACACAAATTTTAGATAAACATATATATTTGTTTAATAGTTGAAGAGAAAAAAAGTTATGTGCTCTTAAACTAGAACTAGTATTTAGGAAAAAAAATGCTATTATGAAAACGCCAGCTTTAAGAGTGTATTTTGCCTACGAATATAATTTTCAATAAAAAAAGTATTATCAATCCTTATAGACCCATCAATATAGAATAGTAAATTATATTAAAAAAAATAAATTTCCAAAGTTTTTTGAAACCTAAAATGGCCAAATTTTCGCCCTGACAAAACACTGTGGAGCCATTTTTTTTTAAATTTGCAATATTTTAATGTTTTTTAAATTTTAACCATAACAGTTTTGAAGTTCATTTCCTTGGTTTAATTAGGTATACCGCGTGTTTGAGATTATACAAAACGGAGAAAGGTCCAAATATAATTTTTTTAGTGCCGCAAGCGAAACCTTTTTAAAATCTTAAGGTTTTGCATTTTTCAGATATCTTGAAAAGTTAGTTTAGCGCCACAGGAGAAATTTTTCAGGAAACGTATTTTCTTAACACCAGATTTTGAAACGCAAATTATTTTATAAAACCTTTTAATTAAATTTTTTTGCCTGTGCGCTGCGGCGCGCAGGCATTCCCATGACTGCTAGTATGTGACTTCATTATCGGTAATGTTAGAGCTATAGGCAAAAACGTTTATCAATCATTCATCAGCTTAGAATTTTTCATACTTAAAATTTTTATTTTTTAAATTTTATTTGTACGCCTGTTACTTTAAATGGCTTGCAATCTTATTTAGCGCCGCAGTCAATTTTTTTTAGAAATGTCAAGGTCACTTATTTTTTAAACAGCCCGGAATATAAAAAGAAAATTAATTTTATAAAACACCCTTAATAAGCAAATAATTTTAATTGCAATTTTTTCATACATTTTACTTTTGCTAAAGATTTTGTCTGGGGTTGAGCCCCTGGGCACGCTTGTTTATTGTGATTACAACATACATAATCTACAGCGCCGCAGGCAAAAAAATAGTAATTTGAAGGTTAAAATAACCTTAGAATAAGTTTTAATTTAATTTTTACTTGCTTGGATGTCTGATCTCTAGATTAGCTTAAAAAACGCCAGGGGGGGCTCAACGAAAACACCAGGGGGGCTCAAACCAAAGCCAGGGGCAATAAATCCTACACCCCTCACAAAAAAATTAAATAAATATTAAAAATCGGCCGACGACACGAGTGCAGTGACTGCTGCTAGCCGACACGTCGTTGCCTGTAACGACACCGACATATCGACCAGTGTGAAAGCATTCCATTTATTTACATGAGATTACCTATGCATCCACCGGCATCGTTGTGACAACTTGTCGTTGTCGTGCCTGTGTGAAAATGGCCAATCGAGGACATCGGGATGCATCCCGACATCGAGACTTCGTGAACGAGGATGCGACCTTTTACATTTTCTCAATATGTTCGTAAAATTTTTTATACTGTGATATAAGGGTATTAGGGGTCGATAAAATGATTCTAGTAATAAACATTTACTAAAACACCCCCGCGGGCCTAGGCTGTGAGATAATTAAAATTTTTGACAATTATTTTATCTCACGCACGACTTAATTAATTAATACTTAAGTATATTATGATCCAAGGAGAAGACAATGTTTCTCGGTCGCATGCTGAGATTGTGAATCGAGGCGTAAGCCGAGATTCACAACCGCGTAAGACAGATTTATTTCTCGTCCGTGTATCATGCGCTATTTTTATTCGCTTGTAAACATATTATTAACCAAAAAAACTATAAATAATAAGTAAAGTTAGTTTTAATATGGTTATGTCAGTTATTTGACAATTTTCCATAAGGGACCGCAAGAGTACTTTGGCGGGCTGCAGCCTGCCAATATAAAACGAAAGACAAACTCTTAACAAAAGTGTCACTTTTAACTTTTTAACATTTAACAAGGACATGAAAGTAAAACAACAGACAAACACTACCGCTATGCATTTTTCGATAAGGGACCGCAAAAGTACTTTGGTGGGCTGCAGCCCGCCAATATAAAACAAAAGACAAACTCTTAACAAAAATGTCACTTTAAACTTTTTAACATTTCTAACCGAAAAATGTCTCTTTGGAATACAAGCGAAAAAAAAAGTATAAAATAAAAATTATAAAAACAACTTTTTAAGGACATGCTTATGGGGTGCTTATTAACACAAATCTGTAAGAAACCTCTGTTTAAAATAAATATATGTAAACTTTTAAAAAAATACGTGACCCTGCGCAAAGAAACCCACCTAGTGTATTAAATCTACTTTTCTCAGAAATCGCGATTAAAGTTTTGGTTTTGCTTTTTTACATAAGAATCCGAAAAAAAGTGAAATAAGAAATTTGAAATGCTAGATGGGTTTCTTTGTACAGGGTCACATATAATAACTCTATTGATTATGAGGACTATTTAAGAAAAGAACTACTTTAATTTATTCATGTTTTACACGCATTAGTTTATTTTTTCGAAACATAATTGTTCAATTATTTAAGTAATTTGAATAACAGTTGGAAGACGCTTACTAAAGTTGGATGGCTGGGTACTATATTAGGGTGCCCAAGCATTTTTTTGGCATGACGGTCACTAGTTTATTCTAAATTTTTATACTATATAATTAATTGAAAATTTGTGTACCCAGGGTCGGACTGGCCAGCCCTCGGTTGGTTAGATTTAGAATGGAAGAGACCCCGAAAGTTCACCTTAAAATTTCGCTACCCAAAATGATGTCTAAAAACAGGTACTAGCCTGATCTTTGTTATAAAATAAGGACCTAAAACTCACTCTTAAATTTGCCAACTTCCTCTACAGGGACCCCCTACAGATAGGGGGCCCTCAAATATGGGGTGATCCTGCGAGATTCTTCTCACTATGCGATATGACCGCTCCTGGTCATGGGCACCCTAATACTACAAACAGTGTATCTACAAGGTGTTTTTTTTTTCATTTTAAGCGACGCCCTTATAACATTAACAGCGGCAGAGAGACAAAAGTATAAATAGTTATAGTTAATAACACATGCCAAAAAAAAAAATAAATATCAAGTCCAGACTATTTTTTTCTCACGTACTTTTGTGTGCTAAAAACGAATTTGACAGTGAAAGAGCTCGCTGACCCCATAACTTTTTCAAAAACTGCAAAAAAAAATACTAGACGAGCTAGCTCGAGATCTATAAAGTTTTATAGCAATTAAACTATTGAATTTTGGGAGTTACCCAAAGACAATTTTGATCAGACAGCCGAGAACAATAAAATGTCCCAGACAAATCGGAAAAAAAAAAGAATTTTTCATAAGACAGTTGCATCGTAGTTTAAGAGGTTTGCTATAGCACAGGTACTAGTATCTGCTAGAGCAACTTTGAAACCCTCGATAACTGCGGTGCAACTATTTCATGAAAAATAATTGAGTTGGGAGTTGTATCCGGGGACAGTTTTGGACAGAATATCGGGAACCATAGCATAAATATTATATAGATATATCCTAAATTCAGTCAAACCTAACTAAAACCAGGTTTATATAAGAAGGGAGCGAGGTCCTTTAGGGATCAATGAGCTTTTTATTGTCAAATTCGTTTTCAGCTCCCAAAAATAGGTAAGAAAATTATAGTCCGGTTAATAGTAATTAAACCGGTGTAATAATTACATATAACTATTATAGTAAAAGTGACAGAAATGGAAAGAGTGGATCAACATCGATTGACTTGACATACTTTATGGTCCAGTAAAATTAGACAAAAATCGTCTAAAATGTATTGTAATTCGATTCAGGTAGCCATCTGAAAAAATCGATATATTTTCTGATAACATATTTGGGATTTCAAAGGGTGGAATATTGCTCCCCCCTCCCCCCATCCTCTTTCCCGGCCCTCGCTGCGAATCCACAAAATTGATCTTGGCCTACTTCAAATTTAATTTTGATGAAAAATTTTACAGTTAAAATTATAGAGTAAAAAATTGTTTATTTTTAGAAAACGAACAAGTTGTTTCTCAAGACTTTTCCGCTGGAACGAATATTTATTGAAATAATGCAAAAAAAAATGTTTACAATAATAATTGTTTATTATAACAAATTCATGTACCATTTTGGGGAAAATATTATCTCAGTTGAGTATATTTATTTCATCAAGGTACCCCAGATTAAAATAAAAATCGTTTGAATGTTTGGTTTGGTTTTTCGGTCCATAAATAACGAAGAAACAACGAATTTTTCATCGAAATTAAAGGAGAGTCTGTAAAAACCGCCGAATTTTGCCTGCAAAGGTAACCTTTAAAATAGAAAAATAGGTGATACGCTAAAAAGTGTGGCCAATTTTTAACTAATACAAACTTAAATACCAGAAATATATAGCATAAAAATATTGTTTAGGGCACTATGTGTTGAATACTGATAATATTCATCACAGATAACACGGCACTGTGGTTAAAATTTATACTTAAAGGGTAAATACTTCTGCCTTTTAAAATATGTAATTTTTAAGTAATTGGAAGACGAAAAATATTTATTACTAGTTTTTTATATCTTTGGTACTGAGGTCTCATATTTATTTTTGTCGAACAAAAACATTAAAAATCCGTATACAATTTCAAATCATGCTTATTTAATTATGAAAATTAACGTAATTCGTACTTTAAATGTTCTATCACAATTAAAAATAAACTGAATAAATGAATAAATAATAGAAACAAGTCGTGAAAATATGTAATGTTACGCATTCCATTATATACTATTCACAGTGGATGCATATTGCATTTTCCCAAATACGCAAGTTAAAATCATTTAAGACTCAAATAAAACATTGCTTCCAACTAAAGAATACTTACCCTGTATGCGGCCTACTGTAACAGTACGCCTAGGTTTTGAAAAAAAAATTGTATTTTTTAATTATTTTTTTCGAAAAACGAAAAAAATTTAAAAAAAAAGTTATTTTAAATTTTTTTCGTTTTTCGAAAAAATAAATTTTTTTGAAAAAATTATTTTTTAATTATTTTTTCGTAGGTGTTTTAAAAAAATCTTACGTTCTTAGTTTTTTTTTATTAAAAAAAAATAGAAAACATGTTTTTTTTCTTTTTTCCTTCGTTTTTCAAAAAAGTAACTTTTTTGTTTTCATAAACCTACTATTATAGGCCGCCTACAGAAGAAGTATTCTTTTGTTTTTAAATGATTTTAACTTGCGTATTTGAGAAAATGCAATATGCATCCACTGTGAATAGTATATAATGGAGTGCGTATCATTACATATCTTCACTACTTGTTCTTATTATTTATTCATTTATTTAGTTAATTTCTATTTGCGATACCACATTTAAAGTACGAATTACGTAATTAAATAAGCATGTTTTGAAATTGTATACGGCTTTTTTATGTTTTTGTTCAACAGAAATGAATATGAGACCTCAGTGCGCTGGTACCAAAAATATAAAAACTAGTAATAAATTTAGTTACTTAAAAATAACATCTTTTAAAAGCCAAAAGTATTTAGTCTTTAAGAATTTTAACCACTGTGTGTTTTTGTCTGTGATGAATATTGTTAGTATTCAATACATATTGCACTAAACAATATTTTTATGATATATATTTTTTATATTTAATTTTTTATTAGTTAAAAATTGGCCACACTTTTCAGCGTATCAACACCTATTTTTCTGTTTTAAAAATATTTCCCGCCATTCTGTGGAAACAGGACCATTTTTTCTTCAGCAGACCATAAAGAAAATTACAAGACATGATTTAGAGTTTACATTTCTAGGCAAAATTCGACGTTTTTTACTGACCCTCCTTTGAAGTAGCCAAGATCAATTTTCTGGACGCGCAGCAGTGATGGCTCATGCTTCTTTCTCCTCGCCTCTCGACAGCTACTGTCAATTTGACATTAAGCTTTCCCTTAAAAAGTGTTTTTTCTTAAACTCAATGACAGTATAAAGTTCAAGTGTTGAAGTATTAAAAAAAAATATTAACGGATTTTAACTTACCAGGTCTCAAGTTAATCGTTTTTTAGTATTCTAATAGTGTACAAAATTTGAAAACCCCATTAGCAATAATCTATGAACTATTTCAAAATAACATATTCCCGATTAAACCACATTAAACCATTGTTTAAACAATGTTCCACCCTTTCAAAGTTGGATCCCTTGAAATCCCAAATATGTTATCAATAAATATATCGATTTTTCCATATGGCTACCTGAATCGAATTACATGTGTATTTTGAGTAATTTTACTGGACTATTATAGACAGCCTCATGGACTGATATAGACCCCCCCCCTCCGAAATCCTAAAATTTTATACTAAAATCTATAATTTTTTGAAGCTTCTACGGGGCCCGGTTTCACGGCATCGGTAGTTTCTTTTAATTTATAATTAGTATTTTATACTTTATTTTTATGGGAGGCATAGCGTAGTGGCTAGCGCGTATGTATAGCAAGTCTACTATCGTGAGTTCGATTCTCACTGGCGCCGATTTACCTTTTTCAGTTAATTAATAATTGAAATTTGGCGAAGGCGATAAGTGAAACGGACAATCCCTAGAAACTGGTTCGAAAGTCAGTATAAGCCGGTGGTTCCCTCTACTACTAGCCCACACAAGTCCTGGACTTAGGGGATGCTTAATTAAGTAGAATAGTACGAGGTTAAACAAATAAATAATAATAAATAAATAAAAATAAATAAAAAAACTCCCCCAGAACGATAAGGACACAAAGCGAAGCAAATATGCAGACTCTTTTCCAACGCCTGCGCCGTTAGTGTTCTTGCATTTAAATTTTAAATAGTAAAACTTTTAAAATTAAAATAGACTACGAAATTTCTAAAAAAGTTTCCTGCGGCACTATAGCATTTTTACTTCCCAGAATGATAAGGGCACAAAGCGAAGCAAATATGCCGGCTCATACAGCTTCAAATTCGTAAACAATTTAGCCTGCCGCTTCATTTTGGTTCTTTTTGAGATTTAGGGGAAAATGCTTTGGTTTGAACGAGATAAAAGTACTGGGCACTTTGGTTTTCTCACAGAACGCGAGGACTCTACTACACTAATCATTAATAAAATAAACTGGTTTTCTTGTACTTCCGAAAGAGAAAAAAGTAAAGTAACAATAACAATAGTCGGCAGCAGCAGGCAGGAAGTTGACCCCTTGTGGCAATCGACTTTGTCGTTAAGTACCCACATACATATTCACGGTCCGCAGGCTACAAGAAATACGTTAAAAATATCTTCGGCGGAGGCTTCTTCGGGCACGTGCTAAGAAGAGCAGATCCATCGGCGAGAAACGTTTTTTAGACCTTCTCGCTCAGGTGGAACAGTGTAATCACGAGGGAGGCCGGTTATGATGCGTTTCTTTTACAATTTTTTACAATATTTCGTAGAATACAGTGTAGCGTTTTCAAAATGAATAGAGCTCTTAAAAAAATTTTAAAATGAGAGCTCTTAAAAAAGTTCTGGGGTCAGAGAGCTTTTTCACTGTCAAATTAGATGTGTGTAATCTTTCTATGTGCCTTTTATTTAAATAAAATAAAATGTATGGAATACGTACGAAATTTACATGTTGACAGAAACTTTTTTTGGAATTTGAATAATATTAAGACTACACAGAAAAAAAATCACAACTTAGAGTTGGCAGCGAATCGACCTACGTTAAGTCGTGTAAAAATACAGCACACTACGTTTTACAAAAGACTTTCACATTATGGATTACATATAAATACACTGCCCAGTAAAAGAGCTTTCCCATTTTTCCCCTCAGCACGTGAAATGGATTTTTATTAGATTCGCTTTCGGCAAGCTCAAAAACCCAACATACCAATTTTCACGAAAACTACCCCCGCCCATCAGGGGGTGGATTTATAAAAAAAAATATTTTAAGATTTAGTTTTAGCGACCTTAAAAATCCCAATATGTCAATTTTCAAGAAAACTACCCCCTGTCCTTCAGGGGGTGGAGTTAGAATTTTTTTATTATTACATTCATTTTCAGCAACCTCAAAACCCCCAATATAAGAATTTTCAGGAAAACTACCCTCCACCCCTCAGGGACCCAATTTTTGAAATCGTAGGAATCCATTCTCTTGAGAATATTTTCTCTGCATAAATTTCTCATGCGAATTGACAAATCGAGAGAAATGTAATTTTTTAACATCGTCGGAATCATATTCCTATGAGAATCGCTGTTAGACGTAGGTCGCAGATTTTTTTTTTGACAACCAATAGAAATCGCTGATTTTATTAAAATTTTTGGCTACACTGATATAAACTATTTTGCTTTCCCCTTTTGAAAAGTTTCAAAATTTTGGAAAAGCCCTTTCTTGTTTTATATGGCAAATCTTTCTGTCAAGTTTGTTTTGGTTGAGCTTGTTTATATTTTCTTCTAGGCATTTACTTGTTGAGGACTGGCTCATTCCTGCACAGTGTACAAATCCCCCCCCCCCTCCCAACATCAGTTTGGTAGCTTCCTGTAGCAAAAAAATGCAAGGCTACTAATAGTTTTTTGTCCTTCGTTATTGCTGAGACACGACTAGGACGGGTTAAAAATTCATCCAATTCTTCTGCTAGTATTTGAAAAACTTCTTTGGCCAGACAAAAATTTTTAATAAATGCTTTCCGACCCAAACTTGCCAAGGGGTTTTGGTCCCTGGCAAAATAGTTTCTTTCCACAGCTGCATCTTTGGCATTGTTCAGATTTTCTAAGACTAGTCCCGGCAAGTAAGCCATTTTAATCTATATTATATGACAAAATATTTAAAAGAAACTGACAATTAATGCAAATTATCCTGAGAATTATTAATTTCCTATAAAAAATACCATAGGTATTTTATCTGTCAAAATCGAGAGAACTATTTCCTATTGAAAATTTCAAAAATATCAAAATTTAAAATTTAGAGAAATTTACGTCATTTGACAGAAAATTTCTCTTGAGAATTAATTCCCATGATTTGAAAAATTGGGTCCCAGGGAGTGAAATTAAATTTTTTTCATTATATTGTCAGATTCAGATTTTTCGACCCCAAAACCCCCTATTTTGACGAAAATATCAAAAATATTTAAAAATATTTACCCCCTCGGCCCCGCGAGGTGAAATTTTTATTATCAGATTTGATTTCAGCAACCTTAAAAACCCCTATACAATTTTCAGTTTTTTGTAAAAAATTATTTTTCCCCATTCCCCCTTGCCGCACACCAATGTTCACCAAAAACAATCCCGAGCGAGAACTTTTGGTAACATACCTGTATGCCAAATTTAAATTCTCTAGCTTAAAGCGTTCTTAAGTTATCGTGCTTACAAGATTTCCCGGACAAAACGACCGATCAACCGATCGACCAACATTTTTTTTTTGCTCGAAATCGATTTATATCGACATAAAAGTCATAAAACGCAAAAATTCGCAAAAAAATTGAACATGTTCAAAATGGGAAAGCAAAATAACTACGCGACCAATTCATATATTTGTTGAGTTACACCATCAGCTTATTTTTTATATATTTAATAATGAAAAGTTAGGTACATGCATTTGCACAACTAAACGTTGGCAGCGAACCAAACTATGTTAAGTCGTGTAAAAAATTACAACACAAAACAAAATATACACGTTTTTTATCTCAAAACGTGTAATATACACGTTTTAAAATAGTATATTATTCAATGAGCCTATAATAATTGCTATTAATCAATGAGGGTGAATTTTGGGACACGAGCCGAAAGGCGAGTGACCTAATCACCCGAATGATCAGTTTCAGATTAATCCCTGAAGATGTCTCTAGTAGTAAGAGACGAAACGTCGGAAAGTGAAAATCCATTAACACGGTCTAAACCCGAAAGTGAAAGTTCTTTATATCTTAATGGCCGTGAAAGCTTAAAATCTAAAATAGATTAATAGCTATTATACGCGAGTAGAATTCTATACTTTATCCACGGTCGTTTTTAATTTTAAACGGTTTGTTTTTACAGATACGTGATTAATAGGCCTAATAGGGGGGGGTTGTAATAGGGTTAATTAATGTATATCGTTACGACGTAACGGTTGCTCTGCGTCCAAAAGAAACACTGCAAAGGTAACGCTATCAGAGGACGCGTGCCTTCTGTCTTGAAGATAAAAACATCTGCCGGTCGTGTCGGTGGTCGTCTTGGCTGCCTTGGAAAACAAGGATACATCTTGAACATCAGCTGTTTCGAAAAACTATAAGCACATATGTTGTAGGTACTAAATTAGGTACTAACTCCACAATGGTCCTTATCAGAGCCAATGCTCCGAATCAAAATTATCTACGATGATGATGTACATGAGAATAATATAGGCCAACAAAAAAAAAGTCAATTAATTTTAACTAGACTATATTTTTATTACGTATTTTTGCGTGCTGAGAACTAATTTGATAATGAAAAAGCTCGCCCCAAAACTTTTTCGTTTGTACCTAAAATATTGAATTCCGGGAGTTGTGCCCGAAAAAACCCTTGATCAGAAAGTATAACATATCCAAAATTCAGCCTAATCGAACCGAAACGACTTTTCCATAAGACCCTGTACACCGCGATTTTTGAGATTGCTAAACTTGATTTTTGGGAGTTGTGACCTAATGAAGTTTGGATTAGAATGTCAAGAAATATAATATGTACAAAATGTATTAAACATTTAGCCAAATCTGACCGAAATCACTTTTACATAAGAAGGAAGCGGGTTACTTTGGAGGTCATCGAGCTTTTAGTTATTCGTTTTCAGCGCCAAAAATATGCAAGAAAAGTATATAAACTTTATACCAGGATATATCCTGGTTAATAGAACTTAATTATTTATTATAAGTGAAGAGTATATGGACTGTGTTTTGCAATAACCGTCTAACCCATATTGACAGTAAATTGTTGAACTGTTTCCCTAATAACTTTTTAAAAGTTTTGACTAAAACATTTAAAATTAAGCTTGTTTCACTTGTTCATGTATCAGAACATGTACAAAATATGTAGAGGAAAGACGCCTAATTTCGGACGGTTTCCCAATTTAGTAGTGTATCTAAGATACTACCTGCAGAGGTAAACAGAAACCTACTTTTACGTGAAGCCAAAAGTCAAACTAAATCCGTCCTGTAATATGATAATGGTAGAACTTCTCTCCGTTAAAGGTTAGCAAAAATCTTTTAAATTGCAAATAGCCGTTTTGTGCTCAGTTGCATTAGCATGCTTGTTTATTTTGTAAATAATCGTCATAAAAGTTGTGTTTATGTCTTGGGATAGCTAAGATACTGGTTAAGTTGATCCACAAGTTATAATTAAGCAATTTGAAAACATAAATATTTTACAAATTTCTAATCTAATCATTTTTGTACATTTGATTCCCAATTTCGAATATCGGAGAGCTACTTGTTATTTAGGATAACCAACTATGAATTATTATTATTATTATAATGATACAACAAACTAATATGCACAATTCTGAAAAAGAGAAAATTACCTAAGATACTAAGATATCCGAAATTGGGAATCTAAAATTATGCCTCCTATAGTATTTTGTAGAAAACTGCCTATTGATTAAATTAGTTCTTAAATGTCAAGGAATAACGAGAAACATAAGCAATGAGATCCAGATCTACTCTTCAAAAAAAATTGCATATGTCCGAAATTAGAAACCCTTTTTCAAATGCACAAAAATGCGCAGTTTTTTAACCCTGTTTTTTGGAAAAAAAACTGTAATAAAAATGTTTTTATAATAAATCTTGATTGTCCAAACCAAGCGATTTTTTTTTCATATTGTTTTTAACTAATTAAAATGGCTAATTAGGCAAAATTATAAAGAAATTTTCTTAAATTAGTAAAAACATAGAAAATCTTGCGCCTACGCGTAGGAGAAAAAATATATTTTTTTAAAATATATTATATAACAGAATAATTGTATAGAAAATAAACAGATATTATATTTATAATACAAACAATATAAAGATCAGAAAAAACTGATGACTAAAAAAATGATCGTCAGTTGATTAACTTAGCGCAGCAGGCCATATTTTTTACTAATTTTGTTATATTCTGACTTTTTTTTATCTAATGTTGTAAAACTTATGTTTAAAAACATTGATTTAAAATAAAACTTAAGAAAGCCGTAGCGCCGCAGGCAAATTTTTTTACCATTGTGATGCTCTAAAATTTTAAAACAGTGGTATAATTAAAAATTTGATACAAATGCAAGAAAGTTCTAGCGCCGCAGGCGATTTTTTTTCCAATTTCATAGTATATTTTAATTTTAAAAGTCTTACAATTAAAAGTTTCACTGGCGACTTTCCTTTAATCTTTAATTCATTCCTTTAAAAGAGATTGGGTAAAATGTTCTGTAACCTAAAGAGCCTACTGTTATTTCCCAATGCGGGTTAGTCGGTTATTGCAAAACACCGCCCTTATATACATTCGACTGTTTATAGATATGAAGCAATGGTCCGTTGAAACATATCATCATCATTGTCCTAAAAGCTCTTTGTGGAGCAAAGCAGGCCATTTAAAGGTTTTTTAAAGGCTTAGCTACTTCTGTCGGACCATATGGTATAATACACCTAATTAGATTTCAAGTGACGTTAAATAGATAAATAGATTGGAAAATTGGATCACAATTCCATGATTTCGAGATTTGTAAAAGTACATCCCTTTATTATATAAAGTGTTTTATGGTAGAAAAATCACTCGATTTGTTTCCCTATTAACAAAGACATCAAAATTAATTTTTTACCAGTCAATAAAGAGATGATTTTTTAGCATTAAAACATTTTCAAATTTATTTATTTATTTATTTATTTATTTATTTATTTAAACAATACATAATATGTCATGGAGAGCGCCAAATAAGCCTAAGCTTGTGTTAGGGGCTCTCCATTAATTTTGATTAAAAAAAAAATTGCCGGTATCTTCCTGTACCTTTTCAATAGATGTCAATATTTCTTCAGCTTCTTAAACTTTACTTGACTATAATTTTATGCAAACCATAATATAAGAATTTTTCAAAAAATTAAAATAAATAAAAAAAACATTTTTTCTTTCTCTTTTATTAATTAATAACGCCAAAAATTGAGTGATTTGTCTACGGTACAGTATGGTTATTATAGTTCCCAAGGTACTTTTCTGGCACGAGTATACAATGAACAACCTGTACCAATTTACCTACTATCGGACAAAAAGACTGTGTTTATGTCATGGCACGAGACACGAAACTATACAATTTCTCAAAGTTTCTTTAATGCATCAAATACGTTAAATTATAATTATAATTTTATCCAATACATACAGATAATAAGACAATTACCAGCTTTATTTTAAATAGATATACTCAATAATAACCCCCGCGTGGCTTTTACTTTACTGAGTGGATAATTATTTATTTTACCCACTCAACTGTCACTTGTCAAATTATTTTCTTGTAAATGTCATTCAAATTTTTAATAAAAATATGAATTCCTAATCTATTTATTGGATAAAACCTTGTATGGCACTCATAGGTAAACCGATATATCTTACTTTACCCACTAGTACCATAAATAACTATTGTTACACTTTTAATAATCAAGTAATTTTTTTTTAAGCCTAAGGTCGAGTTGGTTAAATTTTATATCGATCGATAACACAAGTCAACATTTAGTATAGAAAAAAACACCGGACCAGACCCAGGGACCCAGGGGTTTCTGGGGTCACTGATTCCGATGCTAAGGTCAGTTAAGCTCTATCACGTCAGTTTCAAGGTCATATGAAGGTCAAACTGAGAAAAGGTGGTTGAAAAAATCTGAAAAAAATCATAAATAAGTTTTTGAGGTCGCTGATTCCGATGCTAAGTAAGGGTGGTCAAGCTCTATCACGTCATTTTCAAAGTCATTGAAGGTCAAACCGGGAAAACATCTGAAAAAAATCATAAATAAGTTTTTGGGGTCGCTGAGTTCGAATCCGGTGTTTGCTTATCCTTAAAAGGCATCCAAAGGTCGTTGCAAGGTCATTACTAGGAAATTTCGATGTTAATTAGTGAGGAGAATATGCCAAAAAAAATTATATTAGTTCAAAATATCAAAATATTTAAATAGTTTTTTCAAAAACGTGCCATTTCAGGCTAACTTTTTTTTCATATTTTGATAGTACCATGTGTTGGGAAAAAAAGCATTTAAAAAAAAACCTGGGCTATTTTGAGATTTTTTTTTAAATCGACAATTACTATTTTTTCTCCTGTTCTTAAGTTAAACTGTCTTATTGGTAGAATAAAACATATTTTAAAAATAAAATTTATTGATTTTGAGCATACTTAGGGGTAAAACAAGCCACTAATGTTATTTAGAAAATTAGTGTTTATCGCAATATGGCGCATAACCTTGAAACTTAGATAATAAGGTCAAACTGAGAAAAGGTGGTTTAAAAATCTGAAAAAAATCATAAATAAGTTTTTAGGGTCACTGATTCCGATGATAAGGTCAGTCAAGCTCTATCACGTCAGTTTCAAGGTCATTTGAAGATCAAACTGAGAAAAGATGGTTGAAAAAATCTGAAAAAAATCATAAATAAGTTTTTGATGTCGCTGATTCCGATGCTAGGGGCGGTCAAGCTCTATCTGATTTTTAAGATTTTTTCAATCACCTTTTCTCAGTTTGACCTTAATATGGTCTTGAAACTGACGTAATAGAGCTTAAATGACCTTAGCATCAGAATCAGCGACCCTAAAAACTTATGTATGAATTTTTTCATATTTTTTCAACCTTCTTTTCTCAGTTTGACCTTAATATGACCTTGAAACTAACGTGATAAAGCTTGAATGACCTTAGCACCGAAATCAGCCACCCTAAAAACTTATGTATGATTTTTTTCAGATTTTTTCAACTACCTTTTCTCAGTTTGACCTTAATATGACCTTGAAACTGACGTGATAGTGCTTGACTGACCTCAGCATAGGAATCAGCGACCCTAAAAAATTACGTATAATTTTTTTCAGATTTTTTTAACCATCTTTTCTCTGTTTGATCTTCAAATGACCTTGAAACTGACGTGATAGAGCTTGACTGACCTTAGCATCGGAATCAAAGACCCTAAAAACTTATTTATGATTTTTTTAATTTTTTTTCAATAACCCTTTCTCAGTTTAACCTTCATATGACCTTGAAACTGACTTGATAGAGCTTAGCTGACCTTAGCATCGGAATCAGCGACTAAAAACTTACGCATGATTTTTTTCAGATTTTTTCAACCACCTTTTCTTAGTTTGACCTTATAATTTAAGTTTCAAGATTATGCGCCATATTGCGACAAACACTAATTTTCTAGATAACATTAGTGTCTTGTTTTATCCCTATGTATGCTCAAAATCAATAAATTTTATTTTTAAAATATGTTTTATTCTACCAATAAGACAGTTTAACTTGAGAACAGGAGAAAAAATAGTAATTGTCGATTTAAAAAAAAACTCTCAAAATCGCCCAGGTTTTTTTTTGATATAATTTTTTTCAGATTTTTTTAACCATCTTTTCTCTGTTTGACCTTCAAATGACTTTGAAACTGACGTGATAGAGCTTGAATGACCTTAGCATCGCAATCAAAAACCCTAAAAACTTATTTATGATTTTTTTTAACCACCCTTTCTCAGTTTAATCTTCATATGACCTTGAAAATGACGTGATAGAGCTTGACCACCCTTAGCATCGGAATCAGCGACCTCAAAAACTTATTTATGATTTTTTTCAGATTTTTTCAACCACCTTTTCTCAGTTTGACCTTCATATGACCTTGAAACTGACGTGAGCTTGACCGACCGACCTTGGCATCGAAATCAGTGACCCCAAAAACCCCTGGGTACCTGGGTCTGGTCCGGTGTTTTTTCTATACTAAATGTTGACCTGTGTAATCAAAGCGCGACAGCTTTAGTTGGAACATAGATTTTTAAACTTTTTCTACACACTGATGTATGGACCCCATAAGTTGTAAGAAGTTGGGCTATCAGCAATTGGTTAAAAAATATTTTATTCACAATCATATTACAATAAGCACATTCCTTGCACTGTAAGTGTTTAAGAAAGTAATGTATTGTTATAGTTATTAAAAAGCAGTTAACAATTTTTATTACTGACCAAGAGAAAACAAACCCGGCCTGCCCTGATATTTAAATTCATTAAAAAGCTATTATCTTATAAGTCTTTCTTGGCTACCATGAAAATACATTTACTCGTTTATAGAAGTCGCGGCGTCGTAATGTATTAGCAGAGTACAAAGGCACATATACTATTGTATTAGTAAAAAATTAATTTTTAATTTCAAAGTTCAAAATTAGTCCAAAAAAAATAGGTTAAAATTTCTGCCAATCAGAGAAGTACCGGCGAAATATACGAATTGTCATTCAATTTTCTTAGATTTAATTTAACGATACCCTGACTTTCAAATAGGTAGTACCTCAAAATTTCGAGTTTCGGGGTACTTTTGTACAAAATCTCTTCATTGACTATCGAGTCGTGCGTTTTAGAATTTCCCGGAACAAACCCCTTTTATTCCCGGCAAGTGTGAAAAATCAACGAAAATACACCTTAGATTGAACGTACTGATATCTGGGATTGACAACAAATCCTACTCTGAAATTAGGCTCTAGGCGGGATTTACGACCAGTAATCGAATCATCGGACAAATATAATCTCTCGCCTTGAAATGTAAAGTTTTCTTAACATGACATGTAATATAATATTTTTCTCAACTGGACTATGAAGTTTGGATTACATCGCTTAAACTGTGTTCCAAGTCAAAATGTTATTGATATATACATATACCGGGTGTTTTTTTTAACCTGAAACGTTCAAATATCTTGAATTTTAGAAAAAAGATGTCACACAAAAGTTGTTTATTTTAATAGGGGGCGTATTTATTTTTTACGGATATTTACGTCATTTCAAGGTCAATTTTGTGTTTTTAAATAGAAACATGTATTTTTTTACTGTTATATAATTCTCCTCAAAAAAATAAAAATCTTTTGTAAAAAACTTTTTTTGATCGGACTTTTATTTG
>CAUEHQ010000045.1:0-2500 GCA_958510825.1 Brachypterus glaber | reverse complement strand
GTCTGCTCATGAAGTCGGAGATACGAACGGGACCTGACCAGCTTTGCATAATAATAATAATATTCACTTTATTGAGTAGGAAAAATCCTTATAAAACTTACAGAATTTTAAGTACATACATATAAATAGGGGGTTAAACTTTTTTTTAAATGAAAACTATCGTTTTAGAAAAAAAAACATTTAAAAAATTTTCCTTGTTCGCAAGAAGAAAATTTAAAAAAAAGTTTTATTTTTTTCATTTTTTTAATTTTTTGTTTTTTAAAAAAAGATCTTTAAAAAAATGTTTTTGATTTTTTTTAATAGTATAAAATGGAATGCATTACATATCTTCACGTCTTGTTGAAATTATTGTATTAAATTTAGCTTTGTTGTATAAATTAGGTAATATTAACAATAACTAAACCTAAGGAATTTACATACAAAAATCTGCAAATTGCAATTTGGGATGTCTACGAGTTTCTTAAAGTGTGTCTATTTTTATTCTAAATGTATTTATTAGGTACCTAATTCACTTAAATGAACGAAAACACAACAATGAAAAGAGACCACGAAAAAATCGTGTAAAGTACCGCAGACTCATTAATAACAAAGTCAGCAGCATAATGACCCAATCCACAGCACAACTGTTGGCAGCAAGGCACTAAGTATATTGTTCGGACGTTACTTTTCCTAATTAGCAAACAGGGTTCACATTAGCCAGCTCGTCTGAAACTTTGCTTTGGGGAGAGAAAATAAGCTATACTTCCGGAAGACACGTAATGCTTTGCATTCTATTGTATATTCTTCGTGGTGCATTTAATAAGTAATGGCGCAGTCGGTATTTTCATTACAGCTCATGATTTAGGAAGTGCAGTATTGAGAGTGAGATTTTAAAAACTCCTTCTTGGTAAATAATTTTAAATATTTTTCTGCAGAGATCATGGCAAGAGCATCATTAATTTTCAAATTCTGTTTAATGATTTTAATTTTTCGGTTGATTTCTATAAACTTTGAGCTTGCAAATACAATAGTGTATAACACTTGCTATTTTTGAGTTTTAGAAGTGTTAAAAAAGTTTAAAAACAACTCCCGAATCCCATCTATATTTAGGCAGTGATTTTCTCGAAAACTAAAAGAGAATACCAAGTTTTATGATCGAGTTGAGGGGTGGATTTAATTTTTTGCTACTTTTTATAGTTTCATTTACACTAGGTTTTGCGAAATTTAATTATCACTCTTTTAGTTTTCGAAAAAGTCATTGGCTAAATATAGATGGGATCCGGGGATGGTTTTAAACTTTTTACGACTAAAACTCAAAAATAGCAAGTACATCATTGTATTTGCAAGCTCAAACATGGTATATAACAATGAAGCAACAGTTGCAGTCTGTGGTAACTACCTGACTAAAGCGCCAAATAAGGGCGCTAGTGTTATTCCTCCCAAAATGAAGTTGGTCGACGTAGAAGCCATTTTTGTTTAAATGAGTGATTCGATGTTATTTTAACTGTACCAACTTTAGTGAATAAAATTTTATGGGTGAGTATTGGCCTTAAATTTATATATACATTGTTAAAATTTTTATATTTTAAATACCTACTTTAAATTAAAATTAAGTTTCAAATTAAGATTTTTTAACAATAATTATTATTATTTAAATAATATTAGTGTATATGGATAAGATGACGAATACCAAATATGAATATACTATAATACACATACAAAATATGAATGTAGAGGTTTTGAATAAAAAGGACTCCTAATAGGCGGGGGTATCGGTAAAGATAATGAGGTATGCTTTTAATGCTTTAGTTTCAAATTAGGTCCTGGTGGTAAGATGACTAATTTTACATGTTTTTTTTTAATTATTTTTTTTTTTTTAAGGAAATAAATAATTAAAACAAAACAAAATGTATAAATTAGATAAACTATTAGTTAAATTACCACATTCTAAAGAAAAAAAAAAGATTTAAATGAAAATCATATTTTATACAAACCCTCAAAGCTTATGTTCGTCAACTTAGGGCCCTTTCCCCTACTATAGATATCTATGTTTAATTCAGTAATTTGTGTAAATGTGTGTAAATAAATTTAATTTATTGTAAAATAATACTGGTAAAATGTCGTAAAGCGCTGTAAACTAATTTAAAAATATACAAAATTAAATAAATTTACATTGATTTGCGCCTATTATCCATTACACACTATGCAATGTTACAGAAAATTACATCTCGGTTTATGGTACCTTACATATTGGTTTATTGGAAAATTTACGAATCGATCTATGACAACAAACGTAATTTTTTTTGCAGTGTTGCCATCTAAAGAGCTACTTTTCTATAAAGGCGAAGAGTATAATAACTGGGATCAACCCTGGAGTGGACCTCTAAACTACGCACAGTCACGCAAAATACCAGAATAGCATTTTATCCCAGGAACCGAATTAACTGACTCACCTTTAAAGGTATAAAGCTTTATATCACAA
Source organism: Brachypterus glaber (assembly GCA_958510825.1). NCBI lineage: Eukaryota > Metazoa > Arthropoda > Insecta > Coleoptera > Kateretidae > Brachypterus > Brachypterus glaber. The sequence continues at coordinate 39 of CAUEHQ010000045.1, read as the reverse complement.
AAGCTTTTGGCAAGAATTTGTTATACAGCGAGAGTGATT
>CAUEHQ010000043.1:0-13273 GCA_958510825.1 Brachypterus glaber | reverse complement strand
CACTTGTAATTGTTTTAAACGTTACCTTTCCATTCTCCACAGGTGTCAATTTTAAATAAAAGGTGGTTCAAATAAGTATTTTCCTTTTATTGCTGGGTAACAAAACCTTCCAGAAATAAAGTTTTATTTAACAAATTCAGTAGGTTTATCAGAATTAATGATAAACTGTACTATTTTAAACCAAAAGGGTTTGTTTTACTACTACTAAACTCCATTCAACGAGAAAATGCGACTCTGACGTCACAGCGCTAAAAGACATATCCACAGGCTCGCATAACAACATAGTACATAACAATGCTATGCCGTAATTGGCTTGATGTGCCGCCATCTATCTTGTAAGCCAATCACGGAATCTCATTCTTATGTTTTATGTTCTTATGCAAGCTTCTGGATAGGCCTTAAATTAAAAAGCACTCTGTAGTGTAACTGAACCTTATTTATTAAAACATATTATATTAAAATTTCAAGTATTTTATCTGCTAATGGTGAAATTGTTCAAAAGGCAGAAAAAATTGCAGAAAACTTTAACCAATTTTTCACAAATATAGGTGAGACTCTGGCAGAAACCTTAGACGAACCAAAACCCTCAATTATTGTAGATGAAAAGAGAGTAGGCAGTTCTATGATACTAGAAGATACTTATAAATTAGAAGTGAAAAATATTATAAATAATTTAAAAAATGGCAAATCTCCTGGGTTGGATGGCTTGACAGCAGAAACCTTAAAGAATATATCAGTTTTTATAACTGAACCTCTTACTAAATTAATAAATTTAAGTTTCGAGCAAGAAATGTTTCCCGACATTTTAAAAATAGCGGTAGTAAAACCACTTTTCAAGGCAGGTAATAGTAAACAAATGGAGAACTATCGACCAATTTCCTTAACATCAGTGGTTGCCAAAATATTTGAAACAGTTATTAAAACTAGAATGGATTCTTTTATTAAAAAATTTAGTATACTTTCAAATCAACAATTTGGTTTTCGTCAAGGCCTTTCAACCCAGGATGCCATTACTAAATTAGTGAGCAAAATTTATACAAACTTGGATTTATCCAAGCCTTCCTTGGGGATCTTTCTCGATGTAGCCAAGGCATTTGATACTATCAACCATCGGAAATTATTGCGTACTCTAGAGAATCTTGGGTTCCGAGGAAAAATCTATAATATATTAAAAAGCTATTTGAATAACAGGTATCAAATGGTACAAGTTAATAACCATTTTAGTTCTAAAAAAATAGTAAAAACAGGAACGCCACAAGGTACTATCCTCGGGCCTCTACTTTTTATTTTGTACGTAAATAGTATATTCCAGCAAATTTCCGAGGGGTTGATGGTATCATTTGCAGACGATACAGTCGTATACGTCGAGGGAGATTCTTGGTTGGAGGTAAAGATAATTGCAGAAAGATGCCTAAAAAAATTAAATAACTGGTTTAATTTTAAACTACTCAAAATTAATTATTACAAATCAAAATTTCTCACTTTTTCGTCCTATAAAATTAATCAACCAGAGTTAAACAATCTAAAAATTCACAATACTAAATGCGCAAATTTAAATAACTGTCATTGTACAACTATAGAAAGGGCAGATGAAGTAAAATATTTAGGCTTAACAATAGATTGCCACCTAAGATGGGACTGCCACATCTCCAATGGCTGCAATAAATTGAGGAAAATTATATATTGTTTTAACATTTTAAAAAATGTGCTCTCCTTAAAATTATTAAAAGCTACCTATTTCGCTTTTTGTCAGTCACTTATAGATTATGGATTAGTTGTTTGGGGTGCGTCTGCAAAAACAGTTATTTTTAATATTGAAGTTATTCAAAAAAAAATTATTAAAATTTGTTTAAACAAACCACGGCGGTATTCTTCTGAACAGCTATATACTGATTTCAGTGTGATGAACATAAAGGAATTATATTGGTTATCCTTGCTTAAATATTATTTTAAAAATAAAAATTGTGTAAAACTTATATCTCATTCTTATGAAACAAGACAAAAAAAAACCTTCATTCTAAAATAAATAAGGTAAACAAAAGTGTTGGGTTAAAAAACTTTTTATTGCATGTTCAAAAAATTTACAATATTTTGCCATTAGAACTCAAAACGCATACAAATACTTATAAATCTTTTATAAAAAAAAATAAAATTTGGATCTTGCAAAATAAAGATATAATTAGGGATGTTTTAAAGTAAGAAATTAATAATAATAATAATAATAATAATAATACCTTTATTCCAGCAAAAATGCCATATATAAATTAAATTAAAATAATAATAAAAATAATACATGTTTAAAAGGTTACAATCAAGATTATCGTTCTACAACCAAGGCAAGGGACCAGCTTTTCCAGAGATCAGAAGTCCATTTTATATCTGAGCTCGCAAGCGCCTGCGTCAGGGGATTCATTGAGGCACAGATGCGACTTCGGAATCCAGACACCAGGAACCGCCTCGTTGCCGCAAGGTCCGGAATACGCGCACTTGTAAACATCTCGCTTGCACTGCAGTGCCACGGCAAATTATTTAGGAGACGAAAGGCATTATTAAAACAGACCCGGAGCTTGTTCCACCAGCCACGAGTAAAATTGCACCAGAGCTCAGCCATATAAAGTCCCGAACAATAAGTTCTAAATAGAACACGTTTTACTTCGGCACTACACATGGAAAATCTGCGAGCTATCATGTTCGCACGAATACACAAGGAGTTGTATTGTCGTTGAATGTTTAGGTTATCCGAAAGGTCACTATTTAAAATATGGCCTAAGTACTTAAATTCAGAAACTAAACGAATGACAGTATTATTTAAAGTTAAAGGGGGAACACTTAAGTTCTTGTAGTTAGACGGGCGAAACACCATAGCACAAGTTTTGTCGACGTTATATGTAAGGAATTGCTCGTTTGCGAATTTTTCACATATTGATAAAAGTATTCTTAGCCCATGGAGGGAGGGGCACAACAGGACCATATCGTCCGCATAACTAATGCAATTAATCCGTTTATCATTGATAACACAGCCGACTCCCGCCAGCTTAAGAAGGAGATGCAGTTTGTCTACGTAGGCATTAAAGCAGTCCGGGGAAATAAGGCTACCTTGTCGAACACCATTGCGTATATAATAGGTAGAAGAGGAGTATGCTCCCCAACGAGCTACTCCCTGTACGTTGTTATTCCAGTAGCAAAGTAAGCGCAGCCATATGCGAGGAACATTTCTTTGATGGAGAATTTTTAGAAGTGTGGGATGATGTACGTGATCAAATGCCTTACTAATGTCTAGAAAGACAACATAAACTGGAGTTTTACGATTTAGATAGTATCTTAAAGTTTCCTTTAATAGAAAAACGGCTTCTGATGTACCAGACTTCTTTTTAAAACCAAACTGATTGGGCGTTGTGTTTAAAAATGGCCTGATAAGGTTTAGCATAATATTCTCAAGGACCTTCGAAGTTGCAGTAGATAGGGCTATCGGCCTATAGTTTGAAGAGGCCGAGACATTACCTGTTTTGTTCTTAATAATGGGTACAACAATAGTACGCATAATTTCAGAAGGCAGGAATCCATGTCGCAGCATACCCGTAAAGCAGAGAGATAAAAGAACGTGGAGTTTTTTCCCAGAATACTTAATATGCTCGGGGCAGATATCATCCCAGCCGGCAGCCTTATTTGGTTTGAGGGCCATGACAGCCTTTTCAACTTCAAAAATAGTGATAAAGTTATCGTTTTTGTCCATGCCAGATATCAAATAATTAGGGGAGTCGTCATCAGGAGGGTATAAATTTCCAATTTTCTCATAAATAGAACCCCATAGATTGGCTATATTATCCTCTCCTATGATGCCATCAATACTAGTTGCCGCCACAGACTTAGAAGAAGCTACGGAAGCTGTCGATTTCCAGAAAGAATAAAAGTCCTTGTCATGGTAGTTAGAGGCTAGTGCGTCAGCACGGGCTTGATCTTCTCGTTTCCTAAGATCTTTTAGAGCTACTTTAAACCCAGCCCTGGATTGACGCCGTTCTTCGTTAATTGGCCCTTCTGTTGGTCTTCCAGCAGCCATCCAATTAAGAAAGGAGGTGCGTGATGTACGATAAAGTGTAGCTATTTCGTCTGACCATCCAGGTATATTTTTCGACCTGCTCGCAGTCTGCATATTAAAGGATTCCTTAATGGACGTCTTAAGATTGGATAATATCTCGGTGTAGAAATAAGTAATCTCTTTTAGGTGACTAGGGTTAGAGCAGTTTAAAACTGTGCAGTTGGTGCTGGAAGGAACAGCTATTCCAGATAAGTAACGGTTAGTGTTACTTTGATATTTTCTAATAAAACGAAAACATTTCCTCGTCCATTTAAGTGGGTTATTTATATTTCCAGGCGTGACATGTACAGAAGGTAAGTTATCAAGATTTACCTTAATGTATAAAGGTAGGTGATCCGAAGGTGTCGGATCCACAATGATTTTTGTCTCAACGATAGCGTTAGAAAGTGACTGAGAAATAAGACAATGGTCCAGCCAGGAGGTGCTGTTGTGAGCATCGCTAAGGAATGTAAAGCTATTTGCATCAAGCACTTCAGAGTCGTGAATAAGGAGACCAGATACATTGCAGAACTGCTGTAGTTCAAAATAAAAGTTATTCGTAGGATCTGCATTAAAATCTCCAATAAATACTATATCGGAATTATTTAGTTCTTCAACGATGGCCGCAAACCCTCCTAAGAGATCTACAAATTCAGGAACATTCTCCTCCTTTACAATCTACAGGTTTTATACAGCTGAATAATCTTTTATTCCAGAGTATTGCGAGTCCTCCATAAGATCTGCCGCGGATCAATCCAGCACTGGTGTCCATAGCAGATACTCCGGTAAAAAGAAAGTCAGGATGGACAGATCCAAGAAAAGGAAGACCTTCTGGTGTAAGCCAGGTTTCTTGAAGACAACATATATCGTGGCTGGCACATAAGTCTCTGACGGAGAGAAGTGAATTTCTGATATGCCGGCAGTTAAAAGATACAATCTTGAGGTTATCCATTACTTTCTAGGAGTTAAATTTTCCCACTCTTTAATTATAGCACCCTCTGACCAAATCTCGGGGTTAAAAATCTTATCAACCGAGACAACAGGTACACCGATTTTAAAAGAGGAAAATTCCCCACTTCTGGTTCTAAGGCGAAAGACAAGACAAGAAGAAATTCCGCAGTCTGATAAGTATGTTTTTAATTGCTCAGCGGTTAAAGTCAGGTTCAGTCTTGAGGCACTAATGTAAGTAAATTTCGTAAGAGCAGGCAAGGAGTTATTGTTACTAGATCCAAGAATCTTTCTAACTTGAGTAGAATTGTCGGAAACTTTCTTCTTAACAGCTTGTTCCTTGCTATCAGCAGTAGGGCTTTTAGGCTTATTTAAATTAGCGGAATTAGTGCTAGAGTTCCTCCTTCTTTCCCTAGTTAAATTAGAGGATCCCTTAGGCAACGTTGAAATTATAGGAACACTAAGGGAGTTGCGAAAGTCTTGGTTCGCTTGGTTATCTGTTGGCAGAGAAGTGTTTCTATTTTTCACGTTTTCCAAATCAAGTTTAATATTCGCAATATCTTTAGATATGTTGTAACGATATAAATCGTCACTTTGTAATATAGCAAGGGTTAATTAAACTATTCGTTTACTTACGTTATAATTTATGTTTATTTTGTATATAAATAGTTACGTACGTACAGAACTATTTTGTATCTGGGACTATTTTGTAGCAGGAACTGAATTCTAACCATATGAGTCTCTATTCCATAGTTCTACCTGAAAATAACATAAAGAAAACATAATTAGAATATGATTTTAATAATAAAGAATCATATGACTTATTTCTCTATAGTGCATTTGTCTATGGACTTACCTGGTTTTTATATGTTTCAGAGTCTATTGAGGGTTGGATTTCACTGGCTTTCACCTGTAGCTTGTCTCTTCTGGAAAGTTTCGTATGCTTATTCCTTCGGGATAATCTAGAATTTGTTGAAAATAGTTTGCTGGAACTGCTCACTTAGATTCGGTATTTTGTTTATACTTAGTTCACAGGACACTTAGTATTCTGTTCGTATTTTTATTAGTTTTGCTGATAAACAATAAGTATTGTTTATATTTGTTTCTTAGAGTAATATTTTGAGGTTAGATATCACTAATACGGATTTATTAGGAAATATTCTTTTGTTATTATCTTTGATGTAGTTTTCGTTACCTTTATTAGGAATCCTATACGGTAAAACTGTAGTTGATAATGACTTACATAGATGTCGCTAATAGTTCAGAAATAGGATTTTATTTACCTGAAGGGTTCATACTAGTGAATAAGGTCGATTTTCGCTCTTCTTGAAGCAACTCTGTACAATGGTGGTGTCATTTTGACGAGTGTTTATTTTCTGTAATCATCGAAGTAATCCTTCATGTATTTTTATTTAAAGTTAGTGAAAATGAATATTTAAACAATGCGGAAGATATTGTAACTGTTATTTTCTACAATTACGCATTTATAACGTTTCGATGGACATCGAAGACTTAGTATGACACGTAAGTTAAGTTTTTCTGTTTCTTAGAATATTTCTGAGATATAATTATTGTTTTAGCACCATTATTACTACATTACTAGACCATTAATTAATTACCATTTCTATACCATTAATATGGAATTACATTAATTTAAGTTGAAGTTTATTTTGGTATATTTGATATACAAGTTCTCCGCATGGAGTGATGTTCTGTTGGAACATGGTTCTGTATTTTTCGGCATAGATAAATTCTATATGACCGTCTAGCAGACAATTTTACATTGGACATAATTTTCAAAAGTATATTTTATCCCGGACAACATTTTCAATAATACATTTTATCCTGGAAGATGATTTTTCCAAAGTAGATGGGACAGCCTATATTTTTTTTCTTTCATTTGAGAAATGAATTCATCAGCATAGGGGAGACTTGTACAGATGGAGACGATGGAATTCATACCTCATGGATTTTGCGGAAACCAGCTAAGTACTCATTCTGAAAACTTTTGAAAGCAATATTTCATATTTTTAAATTCTTTTATTTCAATATTCTTATAACTGTAAACTTTATCAGATCTGATATAGTATTGTTTAATACTATATGCCCTTCTGGCTTTTGTTCATTTTTAGGTACTTATTTTTTTAAAACATTTAATCTCATTTATTAATTATTAAATATCATACTTTTGATTAAATGATTTCTAATTTAAGCATGACTTTTATACACTGCAAGAAATGATTGCTGTTTACATACATTTCTTGGTGCTTGCTGAACTTCATGTTTTCTTTATACATTTAAGTCGAATGATTTCTGAATTTAGTAATTTTTATTAAGATTTCTTTAATTATATCTTAATATAATTACACATATTTTTTATATATATTAATACATTACTTGATGTGCTTTCATTAAGTTTATTTATAATAAATTTCTCAAATTAATTATCTTATTTTATTTAAGGGTTATATTTTCTCAAACTGAAAAGCTTAAGTATTTACACTAGGTTGTTACTTACCTAAAGGAGTAAAAGCTAAAGTAACTGGCGCCCCTAACAACATTAATCAATTCTTTCTATTTTTCCCTTGCCCATACCCATTGCTCCGCTGTCAAAACTAGCCGTTGGCAGTGAACGTATTAATTACGGTACAATGTCAGAGTTAAAAAGCTCACTGGAGAGCTTAATCTTATCCACCTCTGATGTAAGTATCAAAAGGCGTTTGAGCAGCGAAGATAAGTCGATATAATCAAAGGTTATTGGAGGTAAAATCGATAAATTTACAGCAGCAAACCTTGGAAGATTAGCTGGATCCTTTTCTCTTAGCACTTTGATTATGTCAGCCAAAAGTTTCTTCTTACGTCCGTCACCTTTCCTTAGTGAAATGCTAGTAAATTCCGGACAAAGAGAGAACAATGTGTTTCTAGCAGCTTCAACCAAATCTTCGCTAAATGAATCGCAGAGTTGTAGGAGGGATATTTCGTCCAAAGTGCTGTACTTCTGTTGGATAAAACATAGAACTTCATTTACCACGACTTTACAGCTGCAAGCCATGATAAAATTATTAAAATCTGCGTTGCACAACCCTGGGCACGTCGTCTATACAGGTATCGGAGTCACCGGAGATGTCATATGATAAACTGAGGTTATGTTTTGGTATCGACAAAAGAGATAATTTCTTATCTTAGCGGACACAGGACGTGAGAAAGGTACTCACAGTCAGTCAGATGTAGTACAGCGAACACTTCTTACACAAATTCTCGGTAAAAACAGTGTAAACTTCCAAAATATTTAATTTTTAATAATGCGAAAATCAAAACACAATATTACAGGTGCAGGGGTATGTAACTATATAATAATTAAAGTACTTCTACTAAATTCATGTAAAAAAAGTCTTTATATTTTACTCTCCAATAAATAAAAATATAACAATATTTTTTTTTTACTATATACGTATATCACGCACAAGCTATTTATAGCTTTTGTGATATACTTAAAAAATAAAATTAAAAAAAAAATAATAACAACATAAAATATCTTCTACACACTAAGTCTAACTTTACTAAATATTGTAACAAAAATTATTATAAAATAGTTATAGATAAAAAAATAATTTAATTTAATTGTAACTCTACATTATATATGTATGCTGTGTATAAATAAATAAATAAATAAATAAATAAATAAATAAATAATACATAATTATTATACATACATACATTCATACACACATATATATATATATATATATATATATATATATATATATATATATATATATATAGCTATGTAGTACCACTCAGCGTCCAGACCACAAACATTGTTACCTAGCGTCCGGTGTTTATGTACTGCGTTTATGGATGCATCATTGTAAAGGGTTATCGAGCGTCCATACACGTGGCGTCTTAGTCTGCGTCCGGTCTTTATGTATCGCGTTTATGGATTATGGATGCATCAGTGTAAAGGGTTATCGAGCGTCCATACACGCGGCGGTTTAGTCTGCGTCCAGTTGAGAAGGGTGAGGAAAGGGTAAGGAAGTATAATTATATATTTTTGTCTTGCATTGATGATGTGCATGTTAAATATATGTAACCTTAAGATAAAACGCATGAATAAAAATATTTAAAAAATATGTCACTTTTAAATTTTAAATAAATGTAGAGTATGTAAAAAGTGTTTTTATTAAATTAAAAAAAAAATCAAATTATAAGTATATTTTCTAGTACATGTATGTAAAAAATGTACGCCATCTTGGATCCGCCATCTTAAATTTTGCAAATCTAACCACAGAGTCGTAATCAACAACCCCAAAAACCCGCGTTTATCAAATTTGGCATAAATCGGTTAATTTTTTTAAAATTTCGTCTGTCATCTTGGATCCGCCATTTTGAACTTCCCACATCTAACCTCAGATTTGCAATATACTATTTACTGTGAATAGTATATAATGGAATGCGTAGCATTACATATCTTCACGGCTTGTTTATTTATAATCGTAAACCAAAAGGTAAGGTAAGGTCTTTGAAATTTGTAAAAAATTTCGCCTGTGGCGTTAGGCCTTTTACATGTTTATTATTCAAGTTTGTTAAACATGCATGAAATTTATAAAAAAATTACCTGCGGCGCACAGTTGGGACTTTCAAAGTTTTTTTTTTAGATTCCAGAAAACGGTAAATTTTGAATCGATCCTCCTATTTTTTTTTTTCAGAGAACTTGTTAAGACTTTTACTTTTATAACCTACTGCTACAGTTTTGATTTGAGGCATAACAATCAAGTGCTGAGATTCACATTAAAGTCAAAGTGGTGAAAGGGGTTTTTGTGGTACCTGATTACGAATCCGATGTTAGTATGTGAAATTTAAGATGGCGGATTTAAAATGGCGGACAAAATTAAAAAAAAAACAACCGATTTATTCCAAATTTAATATACGGGGTTTTTGTTATGGGTGATTAAAAATCTGAGGTTAGATTTGCGAAATTCAAGATGGCGGATCCAAGATTGCGTACGAAAATTTTAAAATCCACCGATTTATGCCAAATCTGATATACGGGGGCTTTTGGGATCACTGAATTTCACAAATATAACCACAGATTCGTAATCAGCGACCCCAAAAACCACCGTATATTAAATCTGGCATAAATCGGTTGATTTTTAAATTTTCGTCCGACATATTGGATCTGCGATCTTGAATTTCACAAATCTAGCCACAGATTCGTAATCAGCAACCACAAAAACCACCGTATATCAAATTTGACATAAATCGGTTGATTTTTAAAAATTTAGTAAGTCATCTTGGATACGCCATTTAGATACGCTATCTTGGATTTCACAAATCTAACATCAGATTCGTAATCAGAGACCCCAAAATCCCCGTATATTAAGTTTGGCATAAATCGGTTATTTTTTTAATTTCGTCTGCCATCTTGGATTCGCCATTTTAAATTTCGCAAATCTAACCTCGGATTCATAATCAGCGACAACAAAAACCCCTTTGACCACTTTCACCTTAATGTCTGTTTTTTTTTATTCATTCAAATTCTTTGTTTTTTTTTTAAACATTCATGCAAAAATTAAAAATATACCTAAATTACTAACGGTTACACCAGGGTTGATCTGATTTTAAAACGAACTTAAATTCATTGATGACAATTATTATTTAGCCTTTAAAATTAGTTTACAACTTTTTAAGCTAAAATATTTATGACTTATGAATTATACATACCTGATGTTTTTGCCGCTTTCATAATTGTATATGTACATTTTGAACTTTTAACACTTGATAACGACCACGTGCGAAGAACCTTACCGTAAAGATGAGGATTTGGCGGGAGTTGTCAGCCAATTCAATAAGTTCGCGCAAAAAACGGTTACCATATTTTCTTCTCTATTTAAACGTACCCGACTTAAGTTGGACGCTAAGTAAACCTGTGGCATGATATTTTAAATAAACACCAAATGGACGCTGAGTAAACCTGTAGAATGATAATTTAAATAAACACCGAACGGACGCTGAGCAAACCTACCGGAGTAGTCAAAACAAATACACGCATAAACACCAAACTGAAGACAGCGCCTCAAGTGGTCAGAGCGCTGAACTAAATTATAAACAGCTAACCAAAATCAGGCAAATTGACCTCCATCTAATTTCTTTACCAGTAGGTTCCTAGCAAGCTATTATAACGTTTTCTGATGTTTTTTAGGTTTGGCCACTGAGCGTCCGTTTATCGGACGCTGAGTGGCACCGGACGCCCAGTGAGCCTAAGAATTTACATTGCGGACGCTGAGTTGTACCGTAAAGAAATATATATATATATATATATATATATATATATATATATATATAATTACAAAATATAAGTAAGTAAGTAGGGATGGTTCTACTCCCTTAAGGGGTGAATATAGAATTTTTTAAAGATTAAGTTTTAGCGAGTGCCAATTTTTATTAGGTTATTTAAAAAATATAAAAAGGGGTAGTTTCAAGAATTGGCGATAAATTTTGTTAAATATTAAACTGGTTTTAAGCGACTCCCAAAACCCTCATGTACCAAATTTTATCAGGGTAATTAAAAAGATATAAATAGGGGTGGTTCTACCCAGGCTCTAATTCTTATTAGGTTACCTAAAAAATATAAAAATGGGAGGTTCCACCCCCTTAAGGGTTGAAGATAGAATTCTTAATATATCAAATTTATTTCTAGCGACTCTTAAAACCCTCTTATACGAAATAATAGTAAAGTTAACTTTTCTACAAAAACAAATAAAGTTTTCAGACATCAAAATAACCTGTTTCTTAGTATTTTACTTTTCTGCTCGTTACCATGACAGCAAGCAGAAAGAAAAGTGATTTTTTTCGCGCAGCCGGCATGTCAATCGTAAAACAGATGTCAGTTATATGCGACAAGATGTTGGTCCGCCATTTTTTTAGTATGTAATTATTATTTATTTAGATTCAAATATCAATTTCGTGTGCTACATATTTGTGTGCTATATATTTGTTGTTACGAAGGAATTATGGAGAGTTACTGTGATTAGGATTTTACTTTTACACCAACAGATTTGCATAAAACTGCTGCGACCTTGTAAGGTAACTTACTGTCTGAAATTGATTTATTTATTTTAGATCGTAGAATTTTTTTTTGTATTACGAGAGCAAAATGTGATTCTGCTTTCTAGTGATTGCTGATCTCGCGAGATGCCTCGATCAGCAAATTCCGCGCAGAAATCAGTCATTTTGCGCTCTTAATATAAAAATAACTATTATACGCCATTTTGTAGCCCTTGTTTAAGCTACAAAAAAAACGCTTTGATCGGATTAAAAACAATTCCATTTTAGGGGGTATCCATGGACAATATCCATGGACTGAAACTCACCCGGTATATTTTTTACAGTTTTCCACTTGTTTATTAGTTACGATAATTCTGAATTACGAATCCTTTTAATTTTGATGAGATAACAAGTTGAATGAACAAAACCTAAAACTAATTTTAACTGTCAAAGTCTAATTTAAGAAAAAAAAAACAAAATCTACAAAGTAAATTTGAACTGATGTTCTCCATGTGTCTCCATCACTCTCAGGTTTTTTGCTATCATAAAAAAAATTAAAATTAGGAAAGTTATTTTTGTGTAATTACAAGAAAATGCTTTGACTATCACATTAAAATTTAGTAAGGTTAGTAGTGGTAATATAAGTTATTTATTCCTCTACTTACCCGAAAATACAATTGTGTGTATGTCAGCAATCGATTGCAATCTAAAGGGTTTCTGTTTTAAGAGTCTTACAATTTCGATAAAAAATTATTATTTCTTGATTAATTTTACGTAAAAAACATATTTGACCTATTGATCAAAGGTTAATAGTTTTTGAGAAAAATAGGTTTAAACATATCTCTACAAGTTCCACTAAGAAAAAAACTGCTTCCAATAAGATAATACTTTCCCCTATAGGTCTAGGTTTATTAAAAGGAAAAAAAAATAAAAAATAAAATAAAAAAAAATAAAAAACTAAATTTTTTCGAAAAAAGGTTCTTTTTTCGTAAAACGAAAAATAAATTGAAATAAAAATTAAAAAAAAAGCTTTACTCCATTTTACCCCCTTACCGCACCCCGATTTTTATAAAAAAAATCACAGCCGCACAAGAAAAGGTCAATAGTTTTTTTTGGAGACCATTGTATTATTATTCAGCATATAGTACTCAATAAAAATTATATACCGAAAACCACGTTTATACCAAACATCGCAATTATATAGTG
>CAUEHQ010000042.1:0-13566 GCA_958510825.1 Brachypterus glaber | reverse complement strand
GAAAAAAAGTTACCAAATCGATTTCATTTTACTAATATAGTAGCAACTGCACATGTTAATAATAATTATTATTAATAATAGGTCGGTCTGTCTAACTAAAAAAACTTCCTTAAAAAAGCAAATGCTAGGTTATGTTTTTGTCAACAAACGCAGATCGCAGAACGCTGTTTACCTTGCAATATCTAGCACCAAACTTGCGTACAACTTGCTCCATGAAAAGGCAAATCAAGGTCCAATTGTCCTCATGCTATATCTGGCAGCAAACTTGCATAGCATCCAACTTGCGTACAAATTGATCCGTGTAAAGTGGTCTTTAAAGCAACTTCGAGCATTTTCCATAAAATTATACATCAAGGTCATTTTTCGATGAATACAAGAAATGATCATTCTTTCGGGCTAAACTTTTCAACTGCATTTTTTTAAAGGGTTCGTAAAAATTACACAAGTAAACGTTTTGCTTTCACCAAAGGTTGGGACACATGTGCTTTATTCATTGTCACTAAAATATAATTTTTGAAAAAAAATGATTTTTATATATGGGGTTGTCCATAAAATAAGTCACGCAAATTGACCAAAATTCATACACTTCATAACCCGTTTCTTGCGTTATTAATGGATGTAGGGGGGGTGTTAGGGGGGAAGCCAAAATATAAAACCCCTACAGCTTTTAATAACGCGAGAAACGAGGTATGAAGTGTATGAATTTTGGTCAATTTGCTTGACGTATTTTATGGACGAACCCTATAGGTTAAACTTGTAATGTTTTTTTCGCACACTCATGATAAAGCAAGGCGGCTTAAATTTGGCACAATTACTTATTTTTAAATACAATAATATAGAAAAATTAACAAGAACCACACCCTTGAATGGCACCGCGGAAAAATTGTTGCTATAAGGGGTTTTGGGGTCACTAAAACTGAATCTGAATTAAAAAATTAACGCCACCCCCGGGAAAAGGGGACACTAGTTTTTAAGTGTTTAAAACATTTCCCGTTTTTGCGTTTATTCTAAAAACCATGTTTTTGTTGTTTGAAAAGATTAGTATCAAATCTCATTGATTACCTCTTTAATGTCGCTAGAATTAAAGATTATAATATTATTTTTCAACCCCCACCCCGAGGAGAAGGGGGATAAAAATCTGAAATCTAAGAGTTTTTACGGTCGATAAAGTTAAATTTAATAATAAAATTTATCCTGGAGCGGAGGATGCGAATTTTCACAACATTTTCGTGAAAATTTGTAATGAGGGTTTTTGTCGCGGCTGAAACAGAATCTAATTATAAAATAAAAACTTTTCGCAAAACAAATGAACCGACCCCTGTTTCTCTAAAAACTAAAAAATAAAAACTACTTAAATCGGTGCCAATTTCACCATTCCCTAAATTTATTACTAACAATTGTGTTTTCATTATTTTATTATTGTTTGCTGTGAAATTGGCACCGACTTAAGTATTTTTTATTTTTTACTTTTTAGAGATACAGAAGTCGGTTCATTTTTTTTGCGAAAAGTTTTTATTTTTTACTTTTTAGAGACACAGAACTTGCAGATTTGTAACGTCATCTAAGCTAAATTATAATTGTCCTTCCATCTCGGCAAGCTGCTGACGTCACAACGCACTAACAGTCTTATCTTAAAAATAACTTTCTAAAAAATAAAAGTTATATTTTTATTTCAGCGCCCAAGAGTCGAACCAACCTTATTTTAAACGAAATACTAAAGAAAATCTTGTTAAACTTTAAGCGTTAAGTAATAATCCAATAACGCCTTATGGTAAATCACAAAATTTATCATTTTCTCTTGGTATTTTAATATTACAGGTCCAAAGAATCAAGTTTAGCGGCATTTAAAAGATTTTTAGTCTGCCGCAATATTTGAGTGATCAAGTTATCCGGCTTATCCGAGTTTTCCGATATTTCTCTAAAAATTTGGTTGGTAGTAGAACCAAATTAAGCCGTTTTTAAGTGAAATTGCGTTAAAATTATTAGATTTATCTTAATTATCCGGCTTACCCGGCATTATCCGAGCGTCAAATTAAAACGGGACCACCCTTATGAATGTCCTCTTTAAGTTTCAAGATGTTTCATCAAATTCCGTTCATTCGTTCCAAAGTTATGTGGGAACAAACATAAAAAAAAATAAAGTCACACGTCAAATTTATAACCTCCTCCTTTTTGGAAGTCGGTTAATAAACTAACCCCAATCCCGGGGCCTTGAGCTAGAATTTTTGTAATTTTCGCTATTATTATTATGAAATTTTTATCTTATGATATAATATCTTGCCTTGAAGCGTAAACTTCTATTAACGTTAAAACATATAATAATTTCGTCCAGTGGGAAGAAAAGATTTTAAAAGTCGGAACAAAAATATAATATTGTTTAATTATTTTCGTGGTAAAAGGTATGGATCGATAATAATAGGCGATTTAAAAACTGAATTCTTTTATGGTACTTCGAAAACGATGAATGAACAGTAACTCATTTGCAAGTTTGTTTCTTTCTCGTTCGTGTTACACTAATTTCACTGGAAACTCCAGGTTGCCTTATTACTACAGACTAAATCGGGTGCTGGTATCCAGGGCAACGCAACTTCTGTGGTAACCATGCCAACTGGAATGCCACTCTCCCGGCTTTCTTGGGTACGTGTGACTTGCAAGTCGAAAGCAGAGGAGCGTTTTCCCGACTAAGTAGCGATATTTGGCGTTTAGAGCACGCAGTTTTCTTATTACACAATTTCATGCAGCTATGTAGGTTATTTTGTACCCGAGGCATATTTTTTACTCTTACATATACGCTCGTTTCGTATGTTGCTACGAATTTTCCGCTTCGTATATTACAATATTGCCATTGTTTGAAAAGTGTGTAGTTAAACGTTAAAACCAGTAAGATTTCTGTTCCACAGCTAATTTTACATTTAGGCAATTTTAAAATACACAGGCGAAAGCACTAAAATTCTAAATGCAAGACATGTCGCGACGAGCTCTTTTAATTTTCGTATTTCCATTTGTTTTTCATTCCGCTTCACCGACTCATACTGGAATTAAAAAAACTTGGATAATACTTAGATAGTTAGTGATGAAAATTTATTAAAATTGTTTTCTTGCCGATTATTCACTAGAAGATCTGCGATGTGATTTCATAATAATTTTATTCTTTCTTCTTTCTCACAACATTTTTATAGTTTGGATATCAGTTAAAAAAAAAATCATAAAAAGATTATGTTTACAGTTCGTTTAAAGTTTAGTTTCAACAAAGATTACTAGTTTTTGGTTTCAAACTTTTAAACATTATGATACTTAAATACATTATTTGTTTAGGGTTCCGTACATCAACACGAAACCCTTATAGAGTCACTCGAATGTACGTACTTCATACATCATACCACATACCGCATACCTCATGCCTTATACCTTATAAATTATACCTCATATACCATACTTTAAACCTCATTTCTCATCTCAGGCGTCATGTATTATTCCTTATACCTTATACCTCACCCATCTATCCTCATACCTTATACCTCATATCTCACACCTCATATTTCAAACCTCTTATATCATACCTTATACCTCATAGTTCTTAGCTCATATCTCATACCTCGTACCTCATACCTTAAACCTCACATCTCATACTTCATACCTCGTTCTTCATACCTCATACTTCATACCTCAAACATCATACTTCAAACAGCCCAACGCATACCTTATACCTTATACCTTATACCTTACACCTTATACCTTAAATCTTACACCTTACACCTTATACCTTATACCTTATACCGTATACCGTATACCTTATACCTTATACCTTATACCTTACACCTTATACCTTATATCTTATAACTCACACCTCACTCATGCCTCTTATCTTATCTGTTATCTCCGCATACAAATATTTTTAAAAGTTATCATAACCCCAATTTTTTTATTAAACCAAGCTTAGTTTATTGCCTATCAATATCATAAAGTTTATAGACGCTAATAAATAATTTAAAAACTGAAAGAATCTAAAAAAAATATTTTTTAGAAAATTGCGGTTTCGCTCTTGCCTCTACGTTTTGTATTATGTGACCCTGCAAAAATTAACCCTAGTTAGTTTCCTCACCCATCTACCCTCATACCTCATACCTCATATCTGTATGTCAAATTTAAGAATTTTTTTTTTCAGATTCTTATGTAAAAAACTTTTTTACATAATAACAATAACAATAACAATAACAATAACAATAACAATAACAATAACAATAACAATAACAATAACAATAACAATAACAATAACAAAAAGAAGTAGGTGTATTTGACACACTAAGTGGGTTTCTTTATGCAGGTTCACATATACGTATTTAGATACCATTATTTTTATAACTATCTACTGATATCAAATACCTAAATTAAAATATTTTTAAAATAGAAATATCAAAGAACTTTTACCTCAAGAAGTAATTTCAGACCAATGTTTATGAAGGTGTCATCTTTTTGTTTGTTTATTTACTAATAGAAACGCGATACAGCTTTGTGGTGTAAAATGTAGATGTCGCTAGTCGACTTTCAGGCTACCTCGTAGCGATGTTGCGTAGTTTCCACCTTATTATGAATTCAAATCATTATACTTAAATTAAAAATGTAAAAAACTTTATTGTGTATACTATAATTATGTTTAATAATATAGTATATTTAAATCTATTAAAATTAAACTAACAGTTCATATAAAACTCATACAGAACCAATGTTTCTTAAGATTTACAATAAAATATCCAAAGTATATGTTTCCAATCGGCAACACTGTACCCCTGTCAGTCATTTACGACATTAGACTGTGAGTTTACACATTCTTTCTCTCTCTTTACGCGTACGTGTAAACAATAGTCACTCCCCACCAGCCCCTCACCGTAGTTTGTTCACGCTTCAAACAAAGTATAGGTAGATTTCATCATACCTTCTTGAGGTAAAAGTACTTTGAGAAATATGTAACTAAAATTCGTTTCTTGTTTCGTGCAACAACTCAAAAAATGGCATTTGTGTATTGTGACCGATTCTACTGATTTATTCATATAATGTAAACATCACAATGAAGGAATAATTTTAAGTCCAAACACGTTTCGTCTGAACAGACCTCTGGACCATAATAATCAGGCATGTAAGAGGAGGAAAGTGTTCCCCAGAAGTTTGTATAAAAGCAATAGGTTTTATTTTAACAAAAAACTTTTTTATTAGATTTTACGTAAAATTTGGTTTTAGCACTAGCAAATTTAGATTTAAAATTAATCTTTTTATGTAAACAAAGTCTTTCCTTTATTTTTTGAAAGAGTTTTTTTCTTTTTTTCAAAAATAAATTAAAGACTAATCTTCCTAAGTACCTGCCTTACATTGCTAATGGCCATTGGCCATTGGTCATACATGGATGAAATTTGTCTAATTTAAAATTTTACATGCACGTGCGACAGACTTACAAGTAGGCTAACGGAAAAGTCGGATAAACGGTAAATGGTCAAACAGATAGACATCAGAAAAATAGAGAAATAGATATAATTTCTGTTTGGTTGACACAGATGTAGGTTAAATAAAAAAATAAGCGCAAATCATACGAAAGTTAAAATAAATGATTTTTATTTATTTTTTTTACGGGTGGAAACACCTGTTATTAAAATCGACCGAAAAATCATTTTTTTGCATTTTCTGTTTTAGAATGATGTTAAGAAAATGTGAAAAAAGTGCACATAAAAAAAGGTTATCTTGGCAGAAGATAATAAATTATCTTGGATTTATATTATCTTAAATCGAGGTAATAATCTTCTTTTAAGATCATGTATCCTCGGTTTAAGATTATCTGTGACTTTGGTTTCCTTTAATTATTCTCTTGGCAAAAAAATCCTTGTGTCAAGGATTTTTTCCTTAAATGCATGACATTTAAAATAGTAACAGAGAATCAAGAGTTATTATCTTGACTCAAAGCCCCTGTTGTCTTACGGTAAAGAGTTTGCCGGCCTCACCCCACGTAGATATACAGTAGACTCGCCCGTTGTTATTGTTGACTGGCAGACAATTTACGCAGTAGTTCTAGATATGCGCGGGAGAGAAGTTAGGTTTGTTTTTTTTTTGCCGTCAGTTGTCTTTAAAGGTGTATCATTGTTTTTATCTGCTTTAAAATGGACGAATTTGTATCTGTTACCCTCAAACGATGGGGATTTTTAAATTTACTTAAAAAATCAATAGAGTAAGAAAGTATCATATTTTATAGGCGTGCGAAATAATATTATACATGTGTGGGAAATTTTTTCAAAATATTTACCATTCTATTAACACTGGAACCTGACTGTGGGGTCTTTATCTTACTCCAAGTCTTGGTTTAAGATAATATGATCTTTAATCAAGAGAATCATAATCTTAAAATCAAGATTATAATTCTCTTCATTCAAGATTATATTATCTTAATCCAAGACTTGGTGTAAGATAATATGATCTTGGATAAAGATAATGTGATCTTGAATCAAGATAATTACATACTTGGTTTAAGATAATATGATCTTAAATAAATGGTTAAGTGGCTTTGATTTAAGAAAATGTCCTTAAATCTAGGACCTCAAATGCCAAGATCACGGCGGACTTGATCCAAGACATGGCGTTGAACATATCAAAAGCCATGGCGGCCTTGGTTCAAGATCGTTTTGCTTTGATTCAAGATATCCTTTTTTTCTGTGTGGGTGTTAAAAAAATGTCTGTCTGTCTGTATGTAAACCTTATAACTTTTTAAAGAAATGTTCGATTTAAAAAATTCTTTTGCCAAAAGATTCAGGACCTTTTCTATTTGCGTCACATTAAATATGGTTAACATTGGCTTAGGGCAAGGGAGGCCAAACGGACAAAAACTTTAATTTTTAGCGATATCTCAATTATTATTTATAGTAGGACAAAAATTTTTACAGAAATAAAAATAATATTTAATTCCCTACAAAAACATATGTAATTATTTTTTTTTCGTAGGACTTTTTATTTTCGGAGATATAGAAATTTAAATTTATTTTGATATTTTTTTTACATTAAATTTCACTTTCGACATTAAATCAAGTTTGTTTGGCCAAATCCAATTGGATTAGATGAAAAGAAGCCAAAGTCAATTTGATATCTTATATTATAAACATTTTCATTTTTCCACCCGCCTAGAAAGGGTACCCGTTTCATATTTTTATTTTTTAATCATATTTTTTTATTCATATCAATTTTAATTAATTTTCGATACCCGATTGCTTATAGAAAAGAAGCCATAGTGAATGCAAAAAATGTATTATTATAAAGTTAACATATTCTTAAAATCGGTGACATAGGTTGTAAATCCAAACTGCAAACTGCGTAATCTGCGGGGGATCACCCTTGTTTTAGTTATACTCCATGTACTCGACTTATCGGGACTCCCATCAAATGTATGCAAGCCGACTAATACGGTATCATTGTCCACATGTCTTCTTTTAAAATTAAAAAAAGCCATTTAGATTTAATTTCGCCAATGGAGGATTGAACACAGAGGTCTATTTTAATCAAAACCGAAATCTTGACATATGTATGGTTAAAATTATTCCGGCTTCCAAACCAGAAGCTAAACAAAGAAAATGAATATCGTCTGTGATACTGCAATACGTGCTATGAGAAAAAAAATTGTTTAGCTATCTGGGCACTGAATTGATGGACTAGGTAAGATTGATAGTGCTATAGGTATACCCACTAATTCTACCTATTCTTCCAATTCAGCGCTCTAATATAGTATATTACATAACTAGTGTGGAAAGTGACATATTTCATGCGAGTGGGAAGGTTTACGAACGAGCCGCTAGGCGAGTGAGGAAACCTCACGAGTGTATGAAGTACACTTTCCAAAGAGTTATGTACACTATTTTTCCTACGATCCCGAAAAAATATGAAGTTTCTTATTTTAAAATTTTCTAATTTTTATTAATTTTTTAGAAAAGCAAAGCACAAAATAATTATAAAGAGCATACAAATTTATATATGTAGGTATGCCAAACAGGAAATATGATTTTCATTTAGCTTTAGTTTTCTTGGTTTTATATTTTATACATCATATAGCTGTTTAATAGGTTGCCTATTCCTAAATAAATTCAAACTTGAGTTTACTTATTAAATTAGATTTCTGTGGTTATGCTGCCATACAAGACAGTAAAATTGTACTGTTTTACATTTCATAAGAAAAATACTGTGTATTTTGATATTTTTTATGTAATGTAAGGTAACTTAATAAAAAATTAAGTAAAGATCTAGACTGTCTAGACTAGACAGTAATGGTCAAAATAGTAACGTTATAACTCTAGTTTATATTTTTGACATGAAAAACAGAAATATTTGGATTAAAGCAGTTAAAAGATATAAAAGACTGTGGTGAAAGGTGGAAAATGGTTTATAAAACAAGGTGAATAAAATTCGTAGAATCTATGAGGTAAATATCTAAATAAAATTAGGCAAACCTCCATACATAAATATCACACGAGTGTGATATATAAATATCAAACTAGTGCGATATGAGGCGTTTTCTAAAGAACAAAAGAGTATGCTAAATGTCATTTTCATAGAGGATCGTAGGAAAACTATATATTCTTCTATATTCTTGTCACTATATGGTAAAACTCCTCTAATCAGTGGCGTAGCGTTGGCATAAAAGTTGGAGCCCAAGCTCCGTTAAATGTAAAAAATGTAAGGACCTCTTTGGAAAGTCCGAAATAACCCTTGCCAAAGAAGTTTGGGGGAGGGGCTATGCCCCCAGGCCCCACGATACTACGCCTATGGCAAACAGCAAAACCTGTAGTATCATCGTTTATATTATAACAAACAACAAACAACAAATGACAAACGACAAACGACAAACGACAAACAACAAACGACAAACGACAAACAACAAACAACAAACAACACACAACAAAATATTAGTTTTCAAATATTTTTATTAATTAAGCACCTATTGTTTTTGTTTTTGAATGCAATCTTAGTAAAATTAATAATTCTTAATTTTAAATTATAAAGAATAATGGAATGATTCTATACCAAGTTATAAACAGAATGAACATGTTAATTCATGCAGGAGATTTGAAATCTCTAATCTCCTGCAGGTGATATAATCTCAAATAGGAATAGAGGGTTGTCCGTGGGGCCGAAACTCTGCAGTGCATTGTGGTGTACTTTGGCACATGCTGTTTAAATCTTACTTTTCTCCCATTTAATACCGTCTATCAAATAGCCTTTAATAAGTGACCTTTATCTTTTATAGTAACTAGGAAACAGGCTGTGTAAAAAAATCTGGGTCATTCGTTAAGGAGCATTTAGTTTTAAAAGAGAATTTTGGGCTAAATGACATATTAAAAAAAATGCAAAATAATGAAAAGAAATAATGAAAAACTATTATTGATCAAATAAATAAAAATTCTTCAAAACCCCTTATATTATCACAAATCGGGCAACGACGCTCCACTCAACATACGCAATTATTAGCGAGATTTTATTAGGGTAATTTTTTCTCACTTTCTTACTTGCCATGTTGTAATATCCTGCATTGCTGTAAAAATTCGCAATAAAAAATGTTTAATAGAAGTATGTTTTGGGCAATTTTAAAAGCTGAAATTATGGGAAAGTAAATATTTTTTAAATATCTATAAGTGTGCAAAATCTTATTATTTTCCGCGTTTAGCCCAAAACCCGACATATTCCTTTTATGCTGAGGGTAAATAAATTTTTTTATATACGAAAATGTATTTTATGATTTTTTTCTTAAAAGGCCCTTAAATATTAAACTTTTTTTGAAAATGATCTTGTCATTTTTAAACAAAACATATGCTGGAATATGTTAATAATGGAACACGTTACGTACAATATTTTTTCTGTCTTTCCACTGGAAAGTTCCCAATTTTATTTTAGGTTTAAATTTTTAAGATTCACCAATCATGTTTTAACTAGTTTTTTAAAACCTACAGATTGACGTTTTTTTTTTTAAATAAATTTAACGTTTCTTAAAAATTAAAATTGTGACTGCGGATGGTGGATTCCTTAAATAGTTAAACATAATTCATGAATTCTTAATAAGCTGAGTAAATTTACCATAATTTTTGCCACTACTTTTTTTGTAGTAAAAAAAAATTGTCATCTATCATATTTCTGTAGTTGTCAACTCAAACGTCAGGCAATCAGCAAACAGAATTAATTATAATTATTGGAAAAAACGTAACATAATATAAATGGTTACAAAACTAAAAGAACCAACCTAAAACAATTTTAAGTTAGCTTGTGTTACTTAATAAAGTAAGACGGTTGTACAAAAATTTATTTGTTTTAATATGGGACATATTTGAAGTAAAAATAAAAACCATACCAATATATTATTTAACGTTTTTTGTCTTTCTACTGGAAAGTTCCCAATTTTGTTTTAAGTTTAAATTTTTAAGGTATCACCAATCAGGTTTTAAATAGGTTTAACCTATAAATTGAAGCTTTTAAAAAATAAATTTGACGTTTCTTAAAAATTAAAACTGTGAGTGCGGATGGTGGATTTCTTAAATAGTTAAATTTATAATGTTATTATAATTATCGGTGAATTCTTAATAAAGCTGGCTAAATTTAGCATAATTTTTGCCATAAATTATTTTAGAGTACAATAAAAACTGTGATCTATCATATTTCTATAGTTGTCAACTCACACGCCAGGCAATCAACAAACATGATTAATTATTTGAAAAATCGTAACGTAAAAAGTCCAAACCAACGTAAACCAATTTTAAGTTAGTTTGGGTTACGCAATAAAGCAAGACATACATAAAAGAGTTTATTTGTGTCAACAAAATATTTGGTTGGATATGACTAATTGAATTATTTGGTTGTGACAAATAAATTTTATTTCTGCCAAATAAACTATTTTGTTCCACTAAAAAATCATTTTAAAATTAAAATATTTGTTTACATGAACTAAATATTTATTTGCCTCAAATAAAATGTGTTACTCACAACCAAATAATTTAATTGGTAAAAATCCAAATAAATCCTTTTTATTAATGTATAAAAAAATTGTTCTAATATGGGACATATTTAAAAAGAAAATCCAAAACAAAATGTCCTATATATTTTTTACTTTTTTCTGTCTTTCCACTGGAAAGTTCCCAATTTTATTTTAGGTTTAAATTTTAAGTATCACCAATCAGGTTTTAAATACTTTTTTAAAATAAATTTGACGTTTCTTAAAAATTAAAACTGTGAGTGCGGATGGTGGATTCCTTAAATAGTTAAACATGATTCATGAATTCTTAATACAGCTGGGTAAATTTAGCATAATTTTTGCCATAAATTATTTTAGAGTACAATAAAAACTGTGATCTATCATATTTCTATAGTTGTCAACTCACACGCCAGGCAATCAACAAACATGATTAATTATTTGAAAAAACGTAACGTAATATAAATGACCGTGGTTAAAAAACTAAAAGAACCAACGTAAACCAATTTTAAGTTAGTTTGGGTTACGCAATAAAGCAAGACATACTGATAAAACAGTTTATTTGTGTCAACAAAATATTTGGTTGGATATGACCATTGAATTATTTGGTTGTGACAAATAAATTTTATTTCTGCCAAATAAACTATTTTGTTCCCATTAAAAAATCATTTTAAAATTAAAATATTTGTTTACATGAACTAAATATTTATTTGCCTCAAATAAAATGTGTTACTCACAACCAAATAATTTAATTGGTAAAAATCCAAATAAATCCTTTTTATTAATGTATGAAAAATTGTTATAATATGGGACATATTTAAAAGAAAATCCAAAACAAAATGACCTATATATTTTTTACTTTTTTCTGTCTTTCCACTGGAAAGTTCCCAATTTTATTTTAGGTTTAAATTTTTAAGTATCACCAATCAGGTTTTAAATACTTTTTTAAAATAAATTTGACGTTTCTTAAAAATTAAAACTGTGAGTGCGGATGGTGGATTCCTTAAATAGTTAAACATGATTCATGAATTCTTAATACAGCTGGGTAAATTTAGCATAATTTTTGCCATAAATTATTTTAGAGTACAATAAAAAATGTGATCTATCATATTTCTATAGTTGTCAACTCACAGCCAGGCAATCAACAAACAAGATTATTTATTTGAAAAAACGTAACATAATATAAAGACCGTGGTTAAAAAACTAAAAGAAGCAACGTAAACCAATTTTAAGTTAGTTTGGGTTACGCAATAAAGCAAGACATACTGATAAAACAGTTTATTTGTGTCAACAAAATATTTGGTTGGATATGTCCAATTGAATTATTTGGTTGAGACAAATAAATTTTATTTCTGTCAAATAAACTATTTTGTTCCCATTAATAAATCATTTTGAAATTAAAATATTTGTTTACATGAACTAAATATATATTTAACTTAACCTTTTTAAAACCTATAAATTGACGTTTTTTTAAACATAAATATGACGTTTCTTAAAAATTAAAACTGTGAGTGCGAATGGTGGATTCCTTAAATAGTTAAACATGATTCGTGAATTCTTAATAAAGCTGGGTAAATTTACTATAATTTTTGCCAGAGCTTTTTTTGTAGTACAAAAAAATTGTCATCTATCATATTTCTATAGTTGTCAACTCACACGCCAGGCAATCAGCAAACAGGATTAATTATTGGAAAAAACGTAACATAATATTATAAATTATCAATAATGTCACGCGTACTTCGGTGGAGCGCGAAGGTCAGATATGTTACATTAATAAACATTGGGGGTGAAATGGGGAGATTTTATGGGTGTCCGGAATGATTGATGATGATCGCTTTTCATGCTACGCGGGAACTTTTCATGATGTTTCGGTCGAGGATGAAACTTTGAATTAACGGTGATGTCCTCTAATCCACAACCGTCAAAAATTAAAATTATTGCATCGGCACGACCCTAAAAACATGATAGACTGAACACCAAAGAAATACTGCTGCTGCTGCTGCTGCTGCTAAAAAAGAAAGACTATGCCTTATGAGAAAATAATTTTTTTCCAAAAAAAAAATATATATCTATATGTTACACTGCACAGTGGGATAGAATGTAGCGGCCGCGGTCAAAATTAATGTACAGCTTTATTACTAGAGATAGAAAGTTTATTCTTTTTTTATTTTGTAGAGGAGTATTTAAGCAATAAAACGGTATACAAAAAGTTATTTTTTCTTATTTGGATTAGGGATAAAAATAAGGGCAAACATAAAATAGTTATTCATATACCAAGGGACTAAACTGGCTGTTTTAGTCCCGCTGCATGAGTGTTTCCTGAGCAAGCATAGCGATTTCAATCGTTTTTTAATATGGTTGACACAAACGTCAAAAAAATGGACGAAGATAATAAATTTTAAGTTATGTATAAATTGTTATAAGAATGTTATTTTTAAAGGTTTTCTTTGTTAAAATCAAATAAATTGGTTTGAATCGCTAATTTATTACAAAACACCACCAAACCTAATTTTTGAACCAGCAAAGCACATAGTAAGTATATTATCAAGGTTGCCGTGATTTTTATTCCCTAGACAGAAAAACGGCAA
>CAUEHQ010000041.1:0-56266 GCA_958510825.1 Brachypterus glaber | reverse complement strand
GCTCAAAAGCGGTTTTTATCCATCCAGCAATAACAGATCTGGACGCCGGACCTACTTTTCCTCTGGTGGTTAAAAACAGACAGTTAAGATCCGATATACAACAAGGAGGATGGAAGGATACTTTTAGTAAACTTCGTATCCAATATATTGGGTCCAGTCTATGTTCTTTAGCCCTTAAAAGTTCCCATCCAGATTGCCTAACAGTTCCACTGTCCGTTTTGGAACCGAATCTTGGCCAGAAAGAGACAGAATCTTTTGAAATAATCATGCTCTTACTATCGATACAGAGCAACGTGAGATCATGGATGCGTCTACCAGATGCCAAGAGTAGTAGTAGAGCTACCCTTCTAGAGACTTGAAACAAGCTAGATTCATCCAACTCCTCATTCCTCATCCACTGCACCAGCTTATTCACATCCCAGATAAATTTCTTGTTCGACGGAGGATTGCTTAGACTAATTGCGCGCATCATATGTTTAACTAAAGGGTGACTTGTGATTAATTCACTTCTGTCAGGATTCGCCAAGGTTGAAATCACCGATTTGTGCAGTTTTATAGTGCTAGAGGATAGGCCCTTTTTCTTGTGAAGATATGCTAAATAGCGCGCAACCTCCTCCGGACTGGGATCGTTGGATGAGATTTTATTTCGTTTAGAATACTCTATCCAACTTTTCCAAGGAGCCATATAAGACTGTAGGGTAGACTTTCTCCAGGAATTACCTAAAAGGCTTCTTTCCTCTTCTGACCATCCAATAGTACACGCTGCCCACCCCGTACCTTCCAGACCTCCAAATGTAAGGCCTTTGCTTGAGGCAAGGGCTTCATCGTTGTTGCATCCAGCAGATGATGATGAAGGTTTCTTATTTGAAACGGTGGAGCTAGGGCTCGCCACTTTAGATCCGACCTCCAAAATACCTTTTCCCACTTCGGCACCACAATCAGATAAATCCCCTCTGCGTAATTTAGATGGCTTAAGACCTGTGGTACTAGAGACGGAGGTGGAAACACCCAAGCGAGAGAAAACCTCCATTTTCGACTGAACGCATCCGTGAATACCGCTAAATTGTCTTTGGCATCCCTCGATACGTACTTCGGAACCACATTCGACAGGTTTGAAGCGAAAAGATCTATTTCCGGTACACCCCATTTCTGAAAGACCAAATCCAGAACCGTTTTGGACAAGTGCCACTCCGCTAGTTTCTTTCTCCTTGACAAACTGTCCGCCAGATCGTTGCAGGGGCCCGGAATATAGTGAGCTTCTATCCGAATGCTCATCCGGTGCGCTAACGACAGCAGACGAGAAGTTAGTCTTAGCAGGGTTAGCGACTTTGTCCCGCCTTGCTTTCTTATGTGTGACACCACAGTCTTGTTGTCTGACTGGACTATAACAGCCTTTTCTCTTAATATTTTTGCAGACCTTTTTACTGTCACGAATACTGCATACATTTCTTTGACATTTATGTGCCACTGCTTTTGAATTGGAGACCATAGGCCACTGTATTCTTTGGCCCCCAGGTGTGCTCCCCAGCCCAAGCTGTATGCGTCTGTCGTCAGAAATACCCTGGAACGATTCTGAAAAAGCGAACCCTTTGCTCTTAGGTTGCTCATCCACCATTCGCATTCTTTTATTACGGTGTTTGAAATAGGAAATTTCTTTGTTGGGAAGTTCGAGGGCAATGCTCGACTTTCCCTTTGCAACTGCCTGCAATGAAGTCTCCCCAGAGGAATCACAAACATCGCGAAATTCATTTTGCCCAAAAGTCGCTTTGACGTTTTCCAGTCCCAATGAAGCCTTTTTAGAATGTTTTTCAGATCCTTCTCTAAAGATTCTCTTTTGATCCCGGGAAGTATAACTCGGTTTAATTCTGTATTCCACGTTAAACCCAGGAATTCCATTTCTCTTCGAGGGGTTAATGATGACTTTTTCAGGTTTATCATCCAGCCTAAGGACTGCAAAAGGTTTAAAGTTTTGTTTATGTGGAGCTGTAGCAATTCTGGATCTTGATTTACGATTAAAAAGTCGTCTAGATAGACTATGATCCGAATTCCCATGTCCCTGAGCTGGCTTGCGACCCAATTTGTAAGTTTCGCAAAATCCAAAGGAGCCGTTGCTAGGCCGAACGGAAGACAAGTCATTTGGTACACTATCCCACGATGAACTAGACAAAGGAACCTGCGATGAGAAGCCTTGACTGGTATATGGTAGTATGCCTGAGATAGGTCCAACTTTACCATGTAGTCTCCCTTTTGGAGAAAGGCTGGAACTTTTAGGTGGTTCAGCAAACGGAATCTTTTTGGGGACAGGTAAAGATTTAGCCTTTTCAGATTGAAGACGGGACGGGAACTGCCGTGAGATGGCTCCGAAAGTAGTTTGAATTTAGCTTAAAGAATTCAGTAAATTGCTCCTCATCAAATAAATGCGTAGTTGACGGAGGAATGGCTTCTAAAAAAGAAGCTCCACAATCTGATCGTGGTTTGTAGATTCTACGCCGAGACTCGATTGTTTCTGCTCTCCTACCACACGCGTACTGTAGCAGATCATCCGATAGTACCCTAAACGAGGACTCTTTTGCCAATAACTTTTCGTGGACCTCGGTACTTATCTCGGGATGGGTTTTAGTAAGATCCTTGGCAGCTAATGACAGCGCTTCTCTTTGCAAGAGCAGGACATGAACTATAACTCCCAGAGATGTATCCATCTTTACCAATTGCTCCGAATATTGAGAAGGCGGAACTATTGGCACCAATTGCTGGTTAACCCTAAGCGCAGAAAACACCGGAGTGGCTTGCAATTATTTCTGCGCCTCTATATATCTAATTCTGTTGTAGCTTGTCTTCCCGAACTTCATCACATCTATGCCTTGTTTCTCCATGGCGGGTTTTGGAGCCGGGATAGCGGGCTCCTTCTCCTGAGTACAAGGTGCAAAGTTGAAATCTAATTCCTTGTCCTCCTTGGAGAGGCTCGGTGCACACCAAAGAGAATCAACTACCGACTCGTTTTCTGAGACCGGCATGTTTTCCTTATCCTCGTCCTGTCCGTTCTCAGAACTATCTTCCTGCCTTCGCACAAAGCGCTCAAGCATATCCTTTAGCTCCTTCTGCTGTCTCTCTAGACTTTTAAGGCGGGACTCCCCCTTAGAGCATTTTGCCTTTGACACTGTGGGGGTATCGAGCTCATCTGATCCATCCTCTTGGAGCTCACTGCAAGCCTCCTTTCTTGACACCAGTAATGGCCTCATGTCGGAAAGTGCTGCAACCACCAATTCATTTTGAACTGCTGAAGCTCTAATTCTAGCTGCCAGAGCCCGAGGACTTATGATAAGCCCCAGACAGAAGGGCCATTCCAACATCTGGGTCTTCATTTCTCGAAAAGTCATCTCCGATAAGTATTCGGCCTTCGGGTCAAATGCTAACGCCAAACCGGTCGTTGGGAGCGCAAATCTAATTTTGTTTAGGGTCTGGGGATCAAGAGCGTCCCCAAAGAGTTCCTGTTTGTCAGAAAGAGCCACCTTCCACTCTCTCCATCCATCTGGTAGATGGTCTTGGGCCAGATTTTTAATCCTTCTTAGGATCTCATCGTCTCTATCCACGTCATCATAGAGATCACCTAAGGTTTTACTTGTGCCCAGCAAAACAGCCATCTGAAAAGAGATAATCTGTTTTAATGCCTGATTTGAGCTGTACGGCTGCTTGATTTGAGCCATACGGCTGCTTGATTTGAGCCATACGGCTGCTTGATTTGAGCCGTAAGGCTGCTTAATTTGAGCCGTTCGGCTGCTTGATTTGAGCCGCACGGCTGATTTATTTGAGCCGTACGGCTGCGTAAACTGAGCCGTAGAGCTGCGCAATCTGAGCTTCATGGCCACAACATTGCACGCAAAAGGATTCGTTAAAGCTAGACACAGGTGTGCGCTAACTACTTAGGCCAAGGAAATAACTTTTCTTAAATTTTAACCAGGCACTGGGGTGCGCTAACTAAAATAGCCCATTTAATTCGAGCTAAGTCGAATATATGACTAAAAATAAAAATAACCTACCTTAAAGTAAAATAATCACAGCACAAAAGAAATCATACGCTAACGAACAATAATAATTGTTCTCGAACGGTACAACACCGTTTTTTCTTTTACACAACTCACAGCGACGTTACCCGTAAGGAAAAACAAAGCGTACTGAAAAGCCAACACCGCGCGCTGGAGTTCTACCTCATAGCGGCGGTGGTGGGGCTGACGACGCATGCGGAGAGGGGTAAAACAGCGATGTGACCATAGGCGTAACAAAGGGTAATCTCAAAAGGGTCAAGCCGACGGCACAGACATGAAATAGCTTTTATTCCATTGTTTTGTTCATCTTCTTCTTCTTCTTCTTCCAGTCAGTTTTATGGTCTTAGCTACTAAGGCTATCCGACCAACCAATCTCAAATTCCAATTTCTAATTAAAACATAGGTCTGGGATGTCCCATTCCTATGTTTTCTCTTTTTACTTCTAACCTATGTAGGTTGTATTATAATCGTTTAAAAAATCTCTCTCAACATAACCTCAAATAAAAAACGTGGACAATACAAATCAAATCACCAAGCTCAAATTCCAATTAAAATCAATACATAACATCTATACTTCCATAACAAACATATTTTAACATTCAATAGCCACGGCTGGAACCTAACGCGAATTAAACGAATTAAAAACCGCCGTAGACATCTTGCTCGTTTCGCGAACGAAAAGCAAGTCATTGTTTTGTTCTCGTTAATTGCACATGTCAAGTTTTACGGTTGTGTAAATTGGGCCTAGTTATTTCGCTTACGACGCATGCGTATCTTACGTTGCTATGGTAATTTCGAGATTGTTTACAAGCTGGAAGCTTAAAAATAACTATACCTTAAATGTACTATAGACAGAAAAAAACGATTTACCGCTAAAGTACACGAAGTGTCCGACACTTACCTAAGGGGGATACCTAGACACAAAACTAATACTTCTACTATTCTTAATTTTATAGATTCCATAAAAAAAATTATTTGTCGACATATTAATGTCAAAAATATTATTAATAAAATACGATTTTAACTCCTTGATAGTAAGAGAAAAGTAATGCACTAATCGTTTAGTTTGGACTTGTATTTCTTTCTTTTTTAACTCGTTAATTAACATACCTGTTAACCGGCGTTACCACAAAAAATTGACTATAATTTCGACAGGTACGTTTGGCGCGAAATTTAAATCTTAAGCTAGTCGATTTTCCCGTCTGATACTTTTTGGACACCTGTAAAAAAATGTGCAAAGCCGGCCTTTACAAACTAATCATACTGTTATGTCCACAAGACACGTGTCTATCATTTCTAGTACATTTTGGACTTTAGCCAACTTTCTGGGATCTAGAAAATCGATTTTAAATAAAATAAACGCTATTTTCTATGTTTTCGACGCCTGTAAAAAAATGTGCAAAGCCGGCCTTTACAAACTAATCATACTGTTATGTCCACAAGCCACGTGTCTATCATTTATAGAACATTTTTGACATTGGCCGACTTTCTGGGATCTAGAAAATCGATTTTAAATAAAATAAACGCGATTTTCTAGGTTTTCGACGCCTGTAAAAAAATGTGCAAAGCCGGCCTTTACAAACTAATCATACTGTTATGTCCACAAGACACGTGTCTATCATTTCTAGAACATTTTGGAGATTGGCCGACTTTCTGGGATCTAGAAAATCGATTTTAAATAAAATAAACGCTATTTTCTATGTTCTATAAAAAATCCATTAACACGGTCTAAACCCGAAAGTGAAAGTTCTTTATAAAATAAACGCGATTTTCTAGGTTTTCGACGCCTGTAAAAAAATGTGCAAAGCCGGCCTTTACAAACTAATCATACTGTTATGTCCACAAGACACGTGTCTATCATTTCTAGTACATTTTGGACATTAGCCAACTTTCTGGGATCTAGAAAATCGATTTTAAATAAAATAAACGCTATTTTCTATGTTTTCGACGCCTGTAAAAAAATGTGCAAAGCCGGCCTTTACAAACTAATCATACTGTTATGTCCACAAGACACGTGTCTATCATTTCTAGAACATTTTTTCTGGGATCTAGAAAATCGATTTTAAATAAAATAAACGCTATTTTCTATGTTTTCGACGCCTGTAAAAAAATGTGCAAAGCCGGCCTTTAGAAACTAATCATACTGTTATGTCCACAAGCCACGTGTCTATCATTTCTAGAACATTTTGGACATTGGCCGACTTTCTGGGATCTAGAAAATCGATTTTAAATAAAATAAACGCGATTTTCTAGGTTTTCGACGCCTGTAAAAAAATGTGCAAAGCCGGCCTTTACAAACTAATCATACTGTTATGTCCACAAGCCACGTGTCTATCATTTCTAGAACATTTTTGACATTGGCCGACTTTCTGGGATCTAGAAAATCGATTTTAAATAAAATAAACGCGATTTTCTAGGTTTTCGACGCCTGTAAAAAAATGTGCAAAGCCGGCCTTTACAAACTAATCATACTGTTATATCCATAAGACACGTGTCTATCATTTCTAGTACACTTTGGACATTAGCCAACTTTCTGGGATCTAGAAAATCGATTTTAAATAAAATAAACGCTATTTTCTATGTTTTCGACGCCTGTAAAAAAATGTGCAAAGCCGGCCTTTACAAACTAATCATACTGTTATGTCCACAAGCCACGTGTCTATCATTTCTAGAACATTTTTGACATTGGCCGACTTTCTGGGATCTAGAAAATCGATTTTAAATAAAATAAACGCGATTTTCTAGGTTTTCGACGCCTGTAAAAAAATGTGCAAAGCCGGCCTTTACAAACTAATCATACTGTTATGTCCACAAGACACGTGTCTATCATTTCTAGAACATTTTGGAGATTGGCCGACTTTCTGGGATATAGAAAATCGATTTTAAATAAAATAAACGCTATTTTCTATGTTTTCGACGCCTGTAAAAAAATGTGCAAAGCCGGCCTTTACAAACTAATCATACTGTTATGTCCACAAGCCACGTGTCTATCATTTCTAGAACATTTTTGACATTGGCCGACTTTCTGGGATCTAGAAAATCGATTTTAAATAAAATAAACGCGATTTTCTAGGTTTTCGACGCCTGTAAAAAAATGTGCAAAGCCGGCCTTTACAAACTAATCATACTGTTATGTCCACAAAAAAACTCAAAAAGCAAAGATATTTTTGGTTTTTCAGCTCAAATTATAAAATCTATAAAAAATTTAATATATGTACCTTTGACTAAAATAATAAATTTATGTTTGCAGGTAGGAATCTTTCCTGACAAGCTTAAGGAGGCACTGGTTGTCCCAATATACAAAAAGGGTGACGCAACCGATATCGCCAACTACAGGCCAATTTCTCTGCTTCCCGTCCTATCTAAGGTATTCGAAAAAGTTGCGAAAACCCGGATATGTGAGTACTTTGAGACCAACAACCTTTTTACACCGTGCCAATTTGGATTTAGAAAGAAAAAAAGTACATCTAAAGCTATACAACGCTTTATTGATAAATGCTTGGACTGTTTTGAAAAAAGAGAATATTTATCTGTGGTTTTCTGTGATCTGAGCAAAGCATTCGACTGTTTAAATCACCGAAAACTAATTGACAAGCTAAAAAGCTACAACTTTGATGAATTAAGTATAAAATTCATTACTTCCTATTTAAACGATCGTAGTCAAGTTGTTAAAACTACAACCGGACAGTCCTCGGCAAAGAATATCTCGGTAGGCGTTCCGCAGGGGTCTATACTAGGTCCCCTTCTCTTCCTGATTTATATCAATGACCTAGTTTCCTCTGTGGAGGATGCTGAGTTCATATTCTTTGCTGACGATACTTCTATTTTTAATTCACATGTTGATCTTCAGTCAGTAATTTCCAAAAATAAAATTGCACAGTCGAATGCTGAGCGCTGGTTTGTAGAAAACCAACTATGTTTAAATGCTGATAAAACGCAAAACATGGTTTTTGGTCTTAAAAATACTCAGGGTGTAAACAAGGTTGAATCAATAAAATTTCTCGGGGTCACTTTGGATACAAAGCTATGTTGGGACAACCACATGGACTCCTTGGCAACCTCATTACGCAGGACAATTTTTAGTTTGCGTACTCTGGGTAATCATGTTTCTCAGTCCACATTGATAACCATATACCACTCCCTCTTTCACTCCAGGATGACATATTGTATGCTCGCCTGGGGACAAGGGGCGATTTGCCACAGAATTTTTGGCCTACAAAGACGTGCACTGAGAATCATAGATGGCTTAGACTACCGAGCTCAATGCAAAATTTCTTTCATCAAAAATAAGATCCTAACTTTTCCTTGTGCGTACATCCTGGAATGTCTAGTTTATATAAAACAAAATGAAAAAAACTATTGCAAATACACAGATAATCACAAATATCCAACAAGAAATGGTCAGAACTTAACTTCTACTTTTTTAAGACTGTCAAAATCTCAAAAAAGTTATGAATATACTGGTTTAAAACTTTTTAATGTTTTACCGTGCAGTATAAGAGTTCTTCCTGAAACAAGTTTTAAAAATACTATAAAGAAGTTTTTACTACAACAGGCTTTCTACTCGATAGATGAATTTCTGTATTTTAGCTTTAATGAGTATTGTCTAATGTAAGTTTTAAAATAATTGTTTAAATATTAATTTATTATAAATGTAATTTTATTGACTTGTGTAAGTATTATATGTACATCAGCACCAAATAAACCTATCCAAGACACGTGTCTATCATTTCTAGAACATTTTGGAGATTGGCCGACTTTCTGGGATCTAAAAAATCGATTTTAAATAAAATAAACGCGACTTTCTAGGTTTTCGACGCCTGTAAAAAAATGTGCAAAGCCGGCCTTTACAAACTAATCATACTCTTATGTCCACAAGACACGTGTCTATCATTTCTAGAACATTTTGGAGATTGGCCGACTTTCTGGGATCTAGAAAATCGATTTTAAATAAAATAAACGCTATTTTCTATGTTTTCGACGCCTGTAAAAAAATGTGCAAAGCCGGCCTTTACAAACTAATCATGCTGTTATGTCCACAAGCCACGTGTCTATCATTTCTAGAACATTTTTAACATTGGCCGACTTTCTGGGATCTAGAAAATCGATTTTAAATAAAATAAACGCGATTTTCTAGGTTTACGACGCCTGTAAAAAAATGTGCAGAGCCGGCCTTTACAAACTAATCATACTGTTATGTCCACAAGATACGTGTCTATCATTTCTAGAACATTTTGGAGATTGGCCGACTTTCTGGGATCTAGAAAATCGATTTTAAATAAAATAAACGCTATTTTCTATGTTTTCGACGCCTGTAAAAAAATGTGCAAAGCCGGCCTTTACAAACTAATCATACTGTTATGTCCACAAGCCACGTGTCTATCATTTATAGAACATTTTTGACATTGGCCGACTTTCTGGGATCTAGAAAATCGATTTTAAATAAAATAAACGCGATTTTCTAGGTTTTCGACGCCTGTAAAAAAATGTGCAAAGCCGGCCTTTACAAACTAATCATACTGTTATGTCCATAAGACACGTGTCTATCATTTCTAGAACATTTTGGAGATTGGCCGACTTTCCGGGATCTAGAAAATCGATTTTAAATAAAATAAACGCGATTTTCTAGGTTTTCGACGCCTGTAAAAAAATGTGCAAAGCCGGCCTTTACAAACTAATCATAATGTTATGTCCATAAGACACGTGTCTATCATTTCTAGTACATTTTGGACATTAGCCAACTTTCTGGGATCTAGAAAATCGATTTTAAATAAAATAAACGATATTTTCTAGGTTTTCGACGCCTGTAAAAAAATGTGCAAAGCCGGCCTTTACAAACTAATCATACTGTTATGTTTACAAGCCACGTGTCTATCATTTCTAGAACATTTTGGACATTGGCCGACTTTCTGGGATCTAGAAAATCGATTTTAAATAAAATAAACGCGATTTTCTAGGTTTTCGACGACTGTAAAAAAATGTGCAAAGCCGGCCTTTACAAACTAATCATACTGTTATGTCCACAAGACACGTGTCTATCATTTCTAGAACATTTTGGAGATTGGACGACTTTCTGGGATCTAAAAAATCAATTTTAAATAAAATAAACGCGATTTTCTAGGTTTTCGACGCCTGTAAAAAAATGTGCAAAGCCGGCCTTTACAAACTAATCATACTGTTATGTCCACAAGACACGTGTCTATCATTTCTAGAACATTTTGAAGATTGGCTGACTTTCTGGGATCTAGAAAATCGATTTTAAATAAAATAAACGCTATTTTCTATGCTTTCGACGCCTGTTAAAAAATGTGCAAAGCCGGCCTTTACAAACTAATCATACTGTTATGTCCACAAGCCACGTGTCTATCATTTATAGAACATTTTTGACATTGGCCGACTTTCTGGGATCTAGAAAATCGATTTTAAATAAAATAAACGCGATTTTCTAGGTTTTCGACGCCTGTAAAAAAATGTGCAAAGCCGGCCTTTACAAACTAATCATACTGTTATGTCCACGAGCCACGTGTCTATCATTTCTAGAACATTTTGGACATTGGCCGACTTTCTGGGATCTAGAAAATCGATTTTAAATAAAATAAACGCGATTTTCTAGGTTTT
This sequence comes from Brachypterus glaber, assembly GCA_958510825.1. Lineage (NCBI taxonomy): Eukaryota > Metazoa > Arthropoda > Insecta > Coleoptera > Kateretidae > Brachypterus > Brachypterus glaber. Next base: position 45,605 of record CAUEHQ010000041.1, on the reverse strand, counting down.
CGACGCCTGTAAAAAAATGTGCAAAGCCGGCCTTTACAAACTAATCATACTGTTATGTCCACAAGACACGTGTCTATCATTTCTAGAACATTTTTGACATTGGCCGACTTTCTGGGATCTAAAAAATCGATTTTAAATAAAATAAACGCGACTTTCTAGGTTTTCGACGCCTGTAAAAAAATGTGCAAAGCCGGCCTTTACAAACTAATCATACTGTTATGTCCACAAGACACGTGTCTATCATTTCTAGAACATTTTGGAGATTGGCCGACTTTCTGGGATCTAGAAAATCGATTTTAAATAAAATAAACGCTATTTTCTATGTTTTCGACGCCTGTAAAAAAATGTGCAAAGCCGGCCTTTACAAACTAATCATACTGTTATGTCCACAAGCCACGTGTCTATCATTTATAGAACATTTTTGACATTGGCCGACTTTCTGGGATCTAGAAAATCGATTTTAAATAAAATAAACGCGATTTTCTAGGTTTTCGACGCCTGTAAAAAAATGTGCAAAGCCGGCCTTTACAAACTAATCATAATGTTATGTCCATAAGACACGTGTCTATCATTTATAGAACATTTTGGAGATTGGCCGACTTTCTGGGATCTAGAAAATCGATTTTAAATAAAATAAACGCGATTTTCTAGGTTTTCGACGCCTGTAAAAAAATGTGCAAAGCCGGCCTTTACAAACTAATCATACTGTTATGTCCACAAGACACGTGTCTATCATTTCTAGAACATTTTGGAGATTGGCCGACTTTCTGGGATCTAAAAAATCGATTTTACATAAAATAAACGCGATTTTCTAGGTTTTCGACGCCTGTAAAAAAATGTGCAAAGCCGGCCTTTACAAACTAATCATACTGTTATGTCCACAAGACACGTGTCTATCATTTCTAGAACATTTTGAAGATTGGCTGACTTTCTGGGATCTAGAAAATCGATTTTAAATAAAATAAACGCTATTTTCTATGCTTTCGACGCCTGTTAAAAAATGTGCAAAGCCGGCCTTTACAAACTAATCATACTGTTATGTCCACAAGCCACGTGTCTATCATTTCTAGAACATTTTTGACATTGGCCGACTTTCTGGGATCTAGAAAATCGATTTTAAATAAAATAAACGCGATTTTCTAGGTTTTCGACGCCTGTAAAAAAATGTGCAAAGCCGGCCTTTACAAACTAATCATACTGTTATGTCCACAAGACACGTGTCTATCATTTCTAGAACATTTTGGAGATTGGCCGACTTTCTGGGATCTAGAAAATCGATTTTAAATAAAATAAACGCGATTTTCTAGGTTTTCGACGCCTGTAAAAAAATTTGCAAAGCCGGTCTTTACAAACTAATCATACTGTTATGTCCATAAGACACGTGTCTATCATTTCTAGTACATTTTGGACATTAGCCAACTTTCTGGGATCTAGAAAATCGATTTTAAATAAAATAAACGCTATTTTCTATGTTTTCTACGCCTGTAAAAAATGTGCAGAGCCGGCCTTTACAAAATAATCATACTGTTATGTCCACAAGACACGTGTCTATCATTTCTAGAACATTTTGGAGATTGGCCGACTTTCTGGGATCTAGAAAATCGATTTTAAATAAAATAAACGCGATTTTCTAGGTTTTCGACGCCTGTAAAAAAATGTGTAAAGCCGGCCTTTACAAACTAATCATACTGTTATGTCCACAAGACACGTGTCTATCATTTCTAGAACATTTAGGTCATTGACCGACTGTCTGGGATCTAGAAAATCGATTTCAAATAAAACAAACGCGAATTTCTAGGTTTTCGACGCCTGTAAAAAAATGTGCAAAGCCGGCCTTTACAAACTAATCATACTGTTATGTCCACAAGACACGTGTCTATCATTTCTAAAACATTTTGGACATTAGCCGACTTTCTGGGATCTAGAATATCGATTTTAAATAAAATAAACGCTATTTTCTATGTTTTCGACGCCTGTAAAAAAATGTGCAAAGCCGGCCTTTACAAACTAATCATACTGTTATGTCCACAAGACACGTGTCTATCATTTTTAGTACATTTTGGACATTATCCAACTTACTGAAATCTAGAAAATCGATTTCAAATAAAATAAACGCGATTTTCTAGGTTTTCGACGCCTGTAAAAAAATGTGCAAAGCCGGCCTTTACAAACTAATTATACTGTTATGTCCACAAGACACGTGTCTATCATTTCTAGAACATTTTGGACATTAGCCGACTTTCTGGGATCTAGAAAATCGATTTTAAACAAAATAAACGCTATTTTCTATGTTTTCGACGCGTGTAAAAAAATGTGCAAAGCCGGCCTTTACAAACTAATCATACTGTTATGTCCACAAGACACGTGTATCATTTCTAGAACATTTTGGACATTGGCCGACTTTCTGGGATCTAGAAAATCGATTTTAAATAAAATAAACGCGATTTTCTAGGTTTTCGACGCCTGTAAAAAAATGTGCAAAGCCGGCCTTTACAAACTAATCATACTGTTATGTCCACAAGCCACGTGTCTATCATTTCTAGAACATTTTTGACATTGGCCGACTTTCTGGGATCTAGAAAATCGATTTTAAATAAAATAAACGCTATTTTCTAGGTTTTCGACGCCTGTAAAAAAATGTGCAAAGCCGGCCTTTACAAACTAATCATACTGTTATGTCCACAAGACTCGTGTCTATCATTTCTAGTACATTTTGGACATTGGCCGACTTATTGAAATCTAGAAAATCGATTCTAAATAAAATAAACGCCTAGAGACTATTACGTAATAGCTGGATGACCCCTGAACAGTTAGATACACCCCTCGGCGAAGAACGTTACGTAATACCTGGATACCTCTTAACTAAGCAGACCTCGCTCAGAGACTGTGACGTAATACCTGGATGACCCCTAAACGATTAGATACATCCTTTATCGAAGAGCGTTACGTAATAATTGGATACCCCTTAAGTCAGCAGACCTCGCCTCGAGACTGTTACGTAATACCTGGATGACCCCTAAATTGTTAGATACACCCTTCATCGAAGAGCGTTACGTGATACTTGGAAACCCCTTATGTCAGCAGACCTCGCCTAGAGACTGTTACCTAATACCTGGATGACCCCTTAAATTGTTAGATACACCTTTATCGAAGAGCGTTACCTAATCATTTTATACCCCTTAAGTCAGCAGAGTCTCCTCGAGACTGTTACGTAAAACCTGGATGACCCCTAAATTGTTAGATACAACCTTCATCGAAGAGCGTTACATAATACTTGGATAGCCCTTAAGTCAGCAGACCTGGCCTATAGACTGTTACGTAATACCTGGATGACCCCTAAATTGTTAGATACACCCTTTATCGAACAGTGTTACGTAATACTTGGATACCCCTTAAATAAGCAGACCTCGCCTAGAAACTATTACGTAATAGCTGGATGACCCGTGAACATTTAGATACACCCCTTGGCGAAGAACGTTACGTAATACCTGGATACTAAGGATAACTAAGCAGACCTCGCCTAGAGACTGTGACGTAATACCTGGATGACCCCTAAACGATTAGATACACCCTTCGTAGAAAAGCGTTAGGTAATTCTTGGATACCCTTAAGTCAACAGACCTCGCCTGGAGACTGTTACGTAATACTTAGATGACCCCTAAATTGTTAGATAGACCCTTCATCGAAAGGCGTTACGTAATAATTGTTATACCCCTTAAGTCAGCAGAGTCTCCTCGAGACTGTTACGTAAAACCTGGATGACCCCTAAATTGTTAGATACACCCTTCATCGAAGAGCGTTACATAATACTTGGAAACACCTTAAGTCAGCAGACCTCGCCTCGAGACTGTTACGTAATACCTAGATGACCCCTAAATTGTTAGATACACCCTTTATCGAAGAGCGTTACGTAATAATTGGATACCCCTTAAGTCAGCAGACTTCGCCTCGAGACTGTTACGTAATACCTGGATGACCCCTTAATTGTTAGATACACCCTTTATCGAAGAGCGTTACGTAATAATTGGATACCCCTTAAGTCAGCAGACCTCGCGTCGAGACTGTTACGTAATACCTGGATGACATCTAAATTGTTAGATACACCCTTCATTGAAGAGCGTTACGTAATACTTGGAAACACCTTAAGTCAGCAGACCTCGCCTCGAGACTGTTACGTAATACCTAGATGACCCCTAAATTGTTAGATACACCCTTTATCGAAGAGCGTTACGTAATAATTGGATACCCCTTAAGTCAGCAGACTTCGCCTAGAGACTGTTACGTAATACCTGGATGACCCCTAAAATGTTAGATACACCCTTCATCGAAGAGCGTTACGTAATACTTGGAAACACCTTAAGTCAACAGACCTCGCCTCGTCTCTTTCAGTAGCTAAGATGGCGACGTTCGTAAACTCGCATATAGATTCGTCCGCAGAAAAAGATGAATTTCTAAATAACACAAAGTCTTGTAAACACTGTAAACGTGCAGTAGTACGTGATAAAGTATTGTGCAAAAAGTGCAGGTGTATTTTACATCCCGGATGTGCCAAACAGGCTAATTTAGCCAAAAGTGCAGAATGCCTGCACGATGTTGAAGAAGTTACCGATCCTATTTCTACACCCATATTGGGTAATATACTTGAAAACATGCTGTTTCAAGAAATTGTAAGTAAAAACAAAATTTTGCTAGAATTAAATAGCTCACTTCAAGATAAAATTGCATTTCTTGAAGAAAAAATTTGTAAACTACAAGCTGAGAAAAACAGCGACAAAAAAAACACCAACGTAAATAAACCAACTATTAGTTCTACGAAAATTCACCAGGTTCAGCACTTGAAGATTCCGCGTATTGAAAATATGGACAAACCTTTGGCTAACACCACTACTCGCCCAAAGGTGGCAGCACAAACACTTCAATCAGATGTTCCAGCAAAGAGCCCTACTACACCGACAGTAAAATCTAACCAACAATTTGATTTTAAAACTGTCAGCTACAAAAAACGTAAACAAGAAAAACAAGAAATCGTTGGCAGCAGTACGACTTCTAAAATAAAAGGTGTTGCAAAAATGGTATCAGCTTATATATCTAGAATCGATGCCGAAAGCACGGTTGAGTCAATGATCGCTCACTTAAATGACAATGGCTTTAATAAGGTAGATGTTAAGTTAGGTTACTCAAAACATCCAAATATTTACCAGTCTTATATTGTTACGGTACCCGCTAACCTCTATGAAAACGTAAAGAAACCGGAGATATGGCCCGAAGGGGCGAGTATCAATGATTTTTTATACCACTTAGTCAAGAAAACACAGATGACAGCAGAAGTATAAACAAATCCAAATTAAATGACAAACAAAATGTCAGTCACAACAAATACAGCTTTAATATCTTATACCAGAATATGCAGTGTATGAGAAATAAAATCAATGAACTGGAGGCTATCACTGAGGATAAATTTAACCTCCTTTGTCTAAATGAACATTGGTTACATACAAACGAATCTGATTTTGTTAAAGTTAATAACCTCACTGTTGCATCACATTTCACCAGGATTATTCATAAGAATGGTGGTACTATGGTACTTACAGATAACAGTTTGACATATGAAAAACTAGACAACATCAAGGACCTTTCTGTAGAAAAAGACTGCGAAATATGTGGTATTCTTTTACACAATTTTAATCTTGTAATAGTCACTATTTATAGGTCGCCGGAGGGTGATTTTGATAACTTTATTAAAATTATCACCAAGTTACTAAATAAAATAAATTGTAATAAATCCAATATTCTTATAGTTGGAGATTTTAATGTATTTTTTAAAAACAAAGATCGTAGAGAAAATAATGATGATGCACATCAAGTCTGTGAATTAATGCAGAGCTTCGGTTTATATGGTAAAGTTGACTTTCCCACTAGATTTAATAATACTTTGGATAATGCATTTACTAACATAAAGTCTTTTGCAGTAAGTGATGCAAACACTAATATATCAGATCATGTAGGATTAGGTATACATTTTAAGTTGAATCCAAAAGTGAAGGACACCTTTATTACAAAAACATGTAGGCCTATAACCAGACAGGGTAAGTTTATTTTTTATAATGAACTTTCAGTATTTGATTGGAATTATTTGTTGAATTTAGACCTTGATCCTAATACTAGGTTTGATGGGTTTCTGAGTATTATTGTAGATCACTTTAACCATGCTTTCCCTATCAAAAAAATTTCTCAAAAAAAGTCGCAAATGGACAGAATCAAATGGTTTACGCCTTATTTAAAGCACTTAAAAGAGACTATAGCTTTTTTAAATGAATCATATAGACTCTGGAAGACAGAAAATCTTAAACGAAATTTAAAACACTATAAAAAGCTTTACAATAGGGAACTTAAACGAGCAAAAACTTCAGCATATGACAACTACATTTCTAGTTCAGATAACAAGCCAAAGGCTATGTGGAAGCTGGTCAATGATATTCGGAAGCCTATCCAACCAAAAAGGGAACCAGATATAAATGCTAATGAATTTAACAATTTTTTTACAAATATTGCAAAAAATATTATTGAATCCCTTCCTCCTACAAATGAAGATCCTATACATTTAATGAATATTCCAGTAACTGAGGGGGTATACTTCTCCTTCAGAGAGGTTACTTACATTGAGGTCAGAGAAACCATTGACAGTCTCAGGAAAAGCAAAAGTAAGGATGTATATGGGCTCAGTGTGGAAATTATAAAAACCATAAAGGATATTATAGTTTCACCATTGACTCATATCATTAATGAGTGTATAAACTCAGGAGTGTTTCCAGATTCTCTAAAAAGAGCTGTGGTTATTCCTATTCATAAGAAAGGCAGTACTAATATTCCAAGCAATTTTAGACCCATCTCTTTGCTACCCATATTTTCAAAAATACTAGAAAAGCTACTCCTCAAACAAATTTTACAATATTTTGAAGAAAATAATTTATTTTCCAACAAACAATTTGGTTTTAGAAAGAAACGCTCTACCACAGACGCTATTCTGGCATTTATAAATAAAATCCATGATTGTTTTGAAAATTTTGAATATGCTATGGCTAGTTTTTTTGACCTGAGTAAGGCCTTTGACTGCGTTTCTTATGAAATTTTACTTCGGAAGCTCTATTACTATGGTTTCCTCCCAAAAAGCTGCAAGCTTCTGGTATCATATCTAACAAATAGGACCCAGTGTGTTTGCAGCAATAATGCAGTTTCTGATGAACTACCCATAGACTTCGGAGTTCCACAGGGGTCCATCTTAGGCCCCGTACTTTTTTTAATTTATGGTAATGATCTGCCTAACTTTTTGGATTTAGTTGATAATGTTACATTATTTGCTGACGATACCTCGACAATTGTCATAGATAACATATTTGAAACCGTAGTTAATAGAGGTTCTGAGGCGCAGTCGCGGGTGAAACTCTGGTTTAATTCTAACAAACTGAGCCTTAACACAGACAAGACAGTCAACGTGTTTTTCTCAATGCGCCAGTATGATCCTGGAAACACTCCTTCTACTACAAAATTTTTGGGCATTCACCTAGACTCGAGGCTTTTGTGGTTTGAGCAGTGTAATGATCTAGCAAATAAACTTGGCAAGGGATGTTATCTTTTGAAAAGTCTTTCCAACTCACTTTCTGGAAGTGTTCTTAGATCGGTGTACTTCTCGGTAGTTCAGTCGGTTATGTCGTATGGGATCCTAGCCTGGGGTCACTCCTCATCCAAGGAGAGAATTTTCCGCCTGCAAAGGAGAGCAGTACGCATTGTAGCCGGACTGAACTATCGAGACGATTGCCAGGATGATTTTACAAGGCTACAAATTTTAACATTTCCGTGCCTATATATCTTACACTGCTTAATCTATATAAAAAATAACATGAACGATTTCTCGATCCAAAATTCTGTACGTAGGGGAGAAGTTGTAAGACAGGAGAATCTGAGACTGGTCAGGACCTCGGTTGGCACAAACTACTATTGTATAAAATTTTATAATGTATTACCTATTTCTATAAGGCAACTTAATCCTAGAGTATTTATAACTAGAGTAAAACGTTACTTACTGCAGAGGGCTTTCTTTAGTACAGATGAGTTTCTTGCAAATAACTTCGGCGATCTAGTTTAATTTAAATTATTTTACTTTTAATGTGTTTATTTATATGTAAATTCTTTTTAAATGTATATGTTAAATTGCTTTATATTATTTATTATTTTTCTGTTTATATGACGTATGTAAAGGCACTTGTGCTTAGCTGGCATTAATAAAGTATTCTATTCTATTCTATTCTATGCTTCATGCAACCTAGACTTTACATCTATAAAAATATCTCTCATTCCGCTTAAATCTTTAACGTACAGTTCCCGATTCCCAGGATCTAATGCTACATCACTCGTGGACGTAATTTTGCCGTAATAGTCCCCTGAAAGAGGTACATTTCTACCAAAGTTTAGAAATGCTGGCGAATACCCTGTTACCTCGTTTACTGCCGTTCTTAATGCTGCCCCTATCTTATGTAAATTTTTACACCACTCACGGTGACTGTCCTTAATATACGATTCTGTCTCTCAGTTGGATTAACCTGACTATGATACTTGGCATTATACCAAATTTTCTGTACCCTATAGTCTTCAGCTAATTTTTTAAACACCTTTCCAGCGAATTGAACCCCGTTATCTACCAATATAAATTGTGGGACTCCAAACTGTAAAAACACCTCATTTTCCATGAACTTTACGATCCCTTGCGCAGTAGCTGAACGCATTGGATGCAAAAGAACATACTTCGTGAACCAGTCTGAAACCACTAGTAGATAAGAAAAGCCACCTACCGACTTCGGAAACGGCCCCATAAAATCTGCCGATATTGCCTGAAATGGATAACTAATATTTTTTTCTTTGCCCATAAAACCATGAGGAGCAGTATTTGAAACTTTTTGAGCCTGACAAATTTTACAAGTTTTTACATGTTTCAAGATATCTTTTCTCATCCTAGGCCAGTAATATTGTTCTGATACCAATCATGACACTCTGCCAATACCCTTTTTCTACAACTTTGAGGAACCAACAATTTCCACTCGACCAGATTCGTTTTAACGCTTACATTAGACGGTACATATTTATAAATTTTATCATCTAATACTTTAAATTGTTTATATGATTCCGGATTTTTACTTATTTTTTCTTTCAAGGACACGTAATATTTATCCGCTTTATAATCATCTGAATTAAAAGAAACTAAATCCACATTACGAAAAACTGGCTTTTCCGGTTCTACCTCATTAAACGCCCTACTTAATGCATCCGCAACAGTATTATATTTACCCTTTCTAAAAACAATGTCCATATCGTACTGTTGTAATCTAATAGCCCATCTCGCAATTCTACCGGTAGGATCCTTAAACTTGCTCATATACCTTAAACTACTGTGATCTGTTATGACTGTAAATTTCACCCCCTCAATATAACACCTAAACCGCTCTATGGCATACAAAAGACTAAGACATTCCTTTTCCCCAGTACTATAGTTACGTTCTGCCCTGGAAAGTGTCCTACTTGCATAAGCTATTACTCTCTCTTTTCCCTCCTGAACTTGTGTTAATACGCTTCCAATTCCGACATTACTTCCGTCTACTTGAATGACAAAAGGGAGCTTAAAATCTGGGGTAGCGAGAATTGGAGCGCTAATTAAAGCCTCTTTAACTTTTAGAAAAGCAGCCTCTGCTTCATCATTCCAAACTATGGGTTGTTTTTTCCCTAAACCTTTTAACAGTGCATTTAAAGGAGCTACTAAGGTTGCAAAATTCGAAACAAATCGCCTATACCATGAACACAGTCCTAAAAAACGTTTAACCTCCGTGGTTGTAGTTGGCCTCTTATAATTCAACATATCCTGCACCTTTGAGCTATCAGTCCGCAAACCTTCCTTATCTAAAACAAAACCTAGATATTTCAAAGATTGACAGAAAAATTAACATTTTTCAAAATTCACCGTTAAGTTAGCCTCCTTTAAAATTCTATGAACTTCTTTAAGTAAACGTATGTGTTCCTCATAAGTTGAAGCAACAATAATTATGTCGTCTAAATACACAAATATATTTGGTTCAAAAGCTGGACCAAACAACTTGTCCATTAATCGCTGTTGTCTCTGCGCTGCATTTGCTAGGCCAAAACACATAACGTTAAACTGATACAGTCCATAACCGGGTACTGTAAATGCACACTTTTCTTTAGAAGATTCCGACAGTGGGATCTGTCAAAAAGCTTTCTTAAGGTCAATCGTTGAAATATACCGAGCTTTACCCAATAAACTTAAAATCCTATCTATCCTTGGCAATGGATATGAATCTTTTTTTGCCAAAGAATATAACTTACGTCCATCGAAACACAACCTGTGGGAGCCATCTGCTTTTTTAACTAAAAGTACAGGACTATTATAATCACTGTTAGAAGGAGAAACTATACCCTGATCTAACATTTCCTTTAATTCCTTAATTAAAATTTCCCGCATATAAGGAGACATATTATACTGACGCATTTTAAACGGTTGGCTATCCCCCGTGTCTATATCATGTTGTATAACGTGTGTACGACCAAGTTTTTCTTTATTCAGTTCCTTAAATAATTCCCTAATTTCATTTGCCTCTATTTCCTGTGACTTATTTAAATTTAAAATTCCCAAATCATCACTATTATTAATTAAATTTATTTCATTATTAAAAACTCTCCAAGAATTCTCAGCAAAATTTAAAGTCATAGAAAACAATTTAAGAAAATCCATTCCCAAAATAAAATTTGTACTTAATGAAGGTACTACTAATAATGTTAAAATTTTAACAGAATCTTTAACTTGAATAGGTAAATCTACTATCCCTAAAACTTTTTGTTTTGTCTTGTCAGCAGTTGTCACATGATCAATCTTACTATCCCTAATATCTAAATTTAAACTTTCAATTAAAGATAACCCTATATTTCCGACCACCGAACAATTTGCACCGGTATCCAACAATGCTACTATTGATTTATCAAAACATTTTATTTTTATATATGGCCTATTATCACTTTGAACTTTTTCAAACGGATTTACATTAACCAAAGAAATAAAGTTTTCTTTATAGAATATTTTTACAATATTCAGCCATTCTAGCCATTCGGATTTGACAAAACGAGTACTTGAGTTATCTACAACATTTACTTCTTGATCACCCCTGGTATACCTTTCTGAATTATTGTAATTATTTAACTTTTTACCTACTTTTAATTTGCTATAACTATCTTTAGCCTCAATACTGGGTGAATAACGGCTAATATCACACACCCTAATATTCAGTTTTTTAAACAATCAGGACAGTTTTTGAACATTACGTCTTTTTTCCCACATTTAAAGCAAAATATATTTCTTTTAGCTAAACATTTACTGAATACATGATTTGGCTGTTGGCAGTTATAACATATTATTTGTTTTAATTCACCCCTGTTATCTTGATTATTACTTGAAGTATTATTATTATTTACGTTATTGTTATTACTTTTATTATTATAGATATTATTATTGTAATTGTTGGGCCTAAAATTTCTACTATTAAAATTACCTCTGTTATTAAAATTGCTACTATAATTTCTATAAGTATAACTTCTATCAAAATTTCTATTACCGTAATTATTATTAAAATTTCTATTACCAAAGTCATTAGCACAATTTCTATTCTGAAAATTATTATTAAAGTTATGAAAATTGTCGTTTTTGTTGTTAAATCTATTATAACTATCATTGTTATCTCTGCTGACTTGACATACATCCGTTTTTTGAACCTCACTAACATGCTTACAAGAGACAGAACTTGTACCAGGTTTATCACTACAACTACAGTTATTATTATCTGTACTATCTACCATATTAACTTTAGGGACAAATTTTTTAATAGCATTTTTCCCTACAATATTTTTTTGTTTTAGTGAATATGCTTCATCTAGTTTTCTACAATTAACCCTTAAATCCTCTAACGTATTTATTGTAGCCAATGATAATGGGGTAAAATAATATGGTAGAATTCTCTCTCTTATAGTCTTTAATTTAGTGTGTTCACTAGGTACATGTAATAATCTTTTAAATAATGCCTCCATACTACCTATGTACACAACTATTGGCTCTGCCGGAAGCTGATATCTATTTCTAATATCCTCCCATACTTTATCGTCACTATTTGATACCAAAAAATCCCTTTTTAAACAAATTTTTAACTCCGCCCAAGAATTAACTGAGCCTACCACCGAGAAAAACCACGATTGCACAGGATCTTTAAATAAGTCGTACGCTTGTTTAAAAAGCAGTTCATCTGATACATTACGGCATACTTTTAAATAATCTACTTTTTCTATAAACTGTAATACGTCAGTAGTACCATCAAAGTATACTCCCCACTTATACACCGGAACTGGTTTTAAAATTTCTAAATCTACATTATTAGACCCTATCGAAACGTTATTGCCCGAGGTATTAGCTCCTTGAAATAAATCTGTAATATTTACGTCCACATTATTCCCCCTTTCAGAAAGTTTCTTAGAATAGTCTACCAAATCCGATTCAAATTCAAGAATTGTAGCCTGTGTAATACTTATAAACTGTTCCCTCTGTTGTACTTTGTCAGCTACTGGTGGTAAACGGTTAAGTCTTTTTGAAAAATGCGCTAAATGAGTTTTTATTCTTTTTAGTTCAGAAACCCCATATTCACATTCCTCTAAATCCTTTAATAAATTTTCTACGGTATCCAATCCCTCATTTATTATTTTTGTCTCCTCCGTAAAAACAAAATTTGGATCTACATAGCTTTTATCTTCTGTTTCTCGCGCGAACGCACGTCCCAACACTTTAATTTTAGCATTTCTATTATTCCGAGCTATTAACTTTCTAATTCTTAATTCATAATTAATTTGGTCTGCCGTTAAATAACGTAGGTCTATTTTATCTAAATCACCCATACTGAACGTTAAATAATAAGCAAACAGGAATGAGAAAAATTTCTATTTGTACTTCAAAATAAAATAATTTACTTTAATAAACAACCCGCGTATACCTATAAAATGTTACCTAGATTCAACCTTACATGCCGGCGAACCTCCAATAACAAACAAGGACAAAAGTCACCTTCAAAAATGTAATATTTTAAAGTTATTTTTATTTTCTACTGCCTATGAAAGAAATAAAAAAAATTGCGGACCCTATTCTTTAGGTATATCAAAAAATCTAAAAATTATCTGTTTTCTTGTGAAACAGCTTCCAAAATACTTTTCTAAACCACATAAAAATACAAGTCAACTTTCAGTCTAAACACCTATATTTTATTCCATAAATTTTAAAATAGAATATATGTATCCACTAAACCAAATTTAAATTTCCAAAAAAAAATATTTTTTTTTCCAAGTTAATTTTCCAACCTGTAACACCAAAGTTCACCTTTAAAGACAGAAAAGTCCCATTACTAGCTGATAACCAAGAAACCACCAAGTTAAAATTTTCCGTTCCACCCTAATCTTTTTTTTTTTTATTATTTTTTCTTTACTTCTCAATTTATTTTCCCAAAAATCATTAAAATCAAAAAATTGTCACTGTTGAACAAAATATATGCCTAGCCATTTTATTGCCAATTATATTAAACCTTAAATTTATTTAAAAATACTAAAAAATTGAAAAAATTTTGAAAAAAAACAAAATTATTTAATTATTTGCTAAACTTATTCCAAAAAAAAAATATGATACCGAATTTGACAAACTCCCACGAATAATTTTGGGCGCCACGTATAAGCTTCACTTTCCCTAAGGTCAGTTAACTTATGCTCAGCTAGCTAGTAGTCAGTCGGTAGATAGGCCATGAATCATCAAATCGGTATCACCCAGCAGGCGCCATTGACTTTACTATAAAAAGGTTTAATATTAATAGAATATGCACAAAAAGTCAAAAATGTACATAAGTTCCCTGAAGATCACTTTATATTAATTGGCTTTACAACATAATAAAAATTAGTTAAATAAAAAATCATATATTTTGTTCCACATTTTATTTAAATACCCAAAAATTATATACTTAAGAAGCTGAAGGGTAACCTATACTTATCAATATCTTAAAATGGTGTAATGTAATTCATATTACTTTAAATATAAAAAATATTAAAAACCATAGTTATAAATATGTAAAAATAATTCAAAAATATACCTCGGGTAGCTACCTTTAGTTTACACTAATTCAGTTTTATAGAAAAATACTTTGTTTAAAGAATATCATGGTTAAAAAATTAAAACATTTGGTCATAAAAGGATAAATGATGGGTTATTGATACATATCTGATTTGGCTGCAGCTTCCTAAGTTAGACGAACACCCAGGACCTCATCGTAATGTATTCGTGGTATCTAAGCTCAACGTTACTAGTGATGTCTAGTCGACAGATGTGATTAACACATGGACAGCCTCAGAAAAGTCCAAATATGGGTACGGGCCAGAACCCAACTTCATCCTACGCGTAATCACACTACGCCTACTCGAACTACGCTGATTTAAACTACGCAAATGGTTCATCTCCTGATGATAGTTACTTGATATCCGATTGAAAACAGTTAGCCCAAACTTGGAACTCTGTAATAAATTACTACAGTTAGCCAAAAGCCTAAGAATCACTGGGTCAAAAATAAATAAACAAACATATCTTACCCCGTAGGAGAAGTATCCATAAAACTGGAAATAATATTAAAATTCTTTATATTCCATAAAAACATCCGCATTGTTGCTAAAAACAATAAAAAAGAAATAGTTAATCTCTCTAGATCATAAACAAAGGTTAGAAATTACTTAGGTAGAAAACACTCACCGAAACTTAAATTAAAAAATGAATTTTCACAATCATCCTTGGTTTAACTTCAAGAATAATACTTGGTGAACTTGGGTAGAACAAAAATTAACGACTTGTCGTGTCCATCTTAACCACCAAAAAGAACGATCCCCCACAATTCCCCCAAAAACTCATGACCAATCAAAATCATTGATTTCAAACGGCGGAAGCCCTTCCTTTTAAAGTTGAATTAGATTGGTATAGATGTCGCTACGTCCTCTAATTTGAAATTAATTCTAAACACCCGTTCTCACAGCCTCGAGCGTCGCCAGCAGCACCTGTCGCAACTCTGAGAACTGGTTCTAAACTTCCAACATAACATAACCTCAAATTAAATCCCAAAAATATAAACATAAAACAACTGTATCAGTTAAAGAACAACAATGAGTTTAATAGAATAGTTTATCACTTAGTAAACACTAAGAAATGGTTTAGGATCGTTACCTAGGAAACTATCAGTGTTTTACTTATAAAAACAGTTCTATCGAAGTTCAAAAACATAATGTTTTATTCCAAAAATATGTTCAAAACAAACAGGTTGCTATTTCAAGTAAGTACTTCACTATTATTAGATACTGTACAATAAAAATGACAACCTCCTGACTGCGGTGTCTAAATGACCTATCATAGCTATAACCCCTATGTCGGAAAGTGCCCCAACATTTAAATTAAATTAAAAAATAACTTTTCGTGCATTCTAAACGCTACAATACCTAGATGACCCCTAAATTGTTAGATACACCCTTTATCGAAGAGCGTTACGTAATGATTGGATACCCCTTAAGTCAGCAGACTTCGCCTAGAGACTGTTACGTAATACCTGGATGACCCCTAAATTGTTAGATACACCCTTCATCGAAGAGCGTTACGTATAACTTGGATACCCCTTAAGAGCAGACTTCGCCTTGAGACTGTTATGTAATACCTGGATGACCCCTAAATTGTTAGATACACCCTTCATCGAAGAGCGTTACATAATACTTGGATACCCCTTAAGTCAGCAGACCTCGCCTAGAGACTGTTACGTAATACCTTGATGATCCCCTAAACTGTTAGATACACCTTTCATCGAAGAGCGTTACGTAATACTTGGATACCACTTAAGTCAGCAGACCTCGCCTATAGACTGTTACGTAATACCAGGATGACCCCTAAATTGTTAGATACCTCCTTCATCGAAGAGCGTTACGTAATAATTGGATACCCCTTAAGTCAGCAGACCTCGCCTCTAGACTGCTACGTAATACCTGGATGACCCCTAAATTGTTAGATACACCCTTCATCGAAGAGCGTTACGTAATACTTGGATACCCCTTAAGTCGACAGACCTCGCCTAGAGACTGTTACGTAATACCAGGATGACCCCTAAATTGTTAGATACATCCTTCATCGAAGAACGTTACGTAATACTTGGATACCCCGTAACTCAGCGGTCCGGCCGATCTAGTCACGTTGGCAACAAACCGGCCAACAACAAGTTTCGGACGGTCCAGTATCAGTCGTTCTCGAGTTTAAAACATACCAACAAAATTTCGGCCGACCGGCCGATCTAGCCACGTTGGCAACAAACCGGCCAACAACAAGTTTCGGACGGTCCAGTATCAGTCGTTTTCGAGTTTAAAACATAGCAACAAAATTTCGGCCGACCGGCCGATCTAGCCACGTTGGCAACAAACCGGCCAACAACAAGTTTCGGACGGTCCAGTATCAGTCGTTTTCGAGTTTAAAACATAGCAACAAAATTTCGGCCGACCGGCCGATCTAGTCACGTTGGCAACAAACCGGCCAACAACAAATTTGGGACCGACCAAAACTTTGTTGTTAACTTTTGTTGCTAACGTGACTAGTCGGCCGGTCGGCCGAACTAGTCACGTTAGCAACAAACCGGCCAACAACAAATTTCGGACCGGCCAAACCTTTGTTGCCAACTTTTGTTGCTAACGTGACTAGCCGGACCGGCCGAAATTTTGTTGCTGGCCTGTTTGTTGCTAAGATGACTCCGGTAACTGATCCACTGACTGTTTGTTTTTTCGTTTAAAATAAGTTGACTTAAGGTGAAAATTATTCTTTATAAAATAACTTCCTAACGCTTGCGTGTATATTAAAGACTTCGTGTGATAAATATATAAAATTAGAATATGATTCGATTTAAGCTAGTTTTCCTATACATGCCACTAAAAACTAAAAAAATGTCTATCGCTACGCCCATATTTCACTAAACTAAAAACCTTAAATCCACCTTAATTTGTAGCTTAGGTGACCCCATAGAAAACCCCAATAAAATTTTGCCCATAACTTTTACGGTTTCGGAGAAAACTGATTGGGTCGGGAACTTTGGATCACCCGGTACAGAGACTGATACAACGCTAATAGCAAAGTGTAAAGCTAAAATAGTGTTAAGCTTGGATACTTCTTTGTACGTTCACGTCAAGGAGGCGAAAACAGCACAAGAAGTGTGGACGAAGCTAAAGAACCTATACGAAAACAATGGCTTCACTAGGAAAATAGGCCTACTTCGCAGTCTTATCTCGTTACGACTAGAAAATTGTGGATCTATGGAAGACTACGTCAATCAGATGATTGAAACTTCGCAGAAATTAAGCAGAACGGGTTTCAAGGTTGATGGAGAATGGGTTGGGTCTCTACTTTTAGCGGGACTAACCGAAAAGTTCGCGCCAATGATCATGGAAATTGAAAATTCCGGGATCAAAGTGGATGCCGACACAATTAAGACGAAGTTACTTGATATGCAGATAGATGGCGGCGGCAGTGCTGGCAGCGCCTTCGCAGGAAAATCAGGAAACAAAAACAAAACATCTGTCAAAAGTCAAATAATTTGTTATGGATGTAAACAAGCAGGACATTATGTATACAAGTGCTCCAATGCACGGAAAGAAAATGTCTCGAGTGAAAAACCAAAGAATGCTTTTAGTGTTGTTTTTCTAAGCAGTAAGTTTGACAACACGGAAATTTTTGTGGACTCAGGTGCGAGCTGTCATCTGACTTGCCGGCAAGATTGGTTAAAAAACAAAAAAGAACCAGTTTTGAAGGAAATTATGGTTGCCAATAAAACCAAAATGCCAGTGCTAAGTAGTGGTGAGATAGAAATAACTACCACAGTTGATGAAAAAGATTTCAACATTAAAATACAAAATGCTCAATATGTTCCAGATCTGACAACAAACTTGTTATCAGTTAGTGAGTTACTCAAAAATGGAAATACCGTGAATTTTGACACAGATAGTTGCAAGATATACAACAAGAATAATGTATTGGTGGCCACAGCTACACTCAGAGATGGTGTTTACAAAATAAACATTTCTGAATAATGTTTATTAGCAGCTTCAGCTGTAAACACAGACAATGTTTGGCATAGACGTTTGGGCCATATAAACTCTAACTATTTAAACAAAATGAGAAATGGTTTAGTAGATGGTATCGAGTTTAATGGGCAGTGTAAAATTGAGAAGAACAGCTGTGAAGTTTGCTGCAAGGGCAAACAGTCTAGATTACCTTTCCCGAAGAGTGGTTCTAGAGCACAGGGCTTGCTTGATGTAATTCACAGTGATGTTGCTGGTCCTATGGAATCAGAATCTATTGGTAAATCGAAATACTTTCTAACATTCCAGGACGATTTTAGTAAAATGTCTTTTGTATAGTTTCTTAAAACAAAAGATCAAGTTTTTGATTGTTTTAAGGATTTTAAAATGTTGGCTGAGAAACAACTAGACAGAAAAATCAAGATTTTGAGGGACGATAATGGTGGCGAATATTGTAGTGGTGAATTTGAAACTTTTTTAAGGAATCATGGAATAATTCATCAAAAGACTTGCCCTTATACTCCCGAACAGAATGGTTTTTCTGAACGGCTCAATAGGACAATTGTAGAGAGGGCAAAATGTTTGAGGCAAAGAGCTTAGCAGAGTAAGACGGGAAAAAGTGCCCTTGATCGAAAAAAAAGTAAAAGGGGCACAAAAGATGTATTTTGGCTTGAGTAACATCCCACCAAAATTTTAGCCCCCAACTACCCCTTAGGGGGTGGCAAAACGTTAATTTACCCCAGAATGTTTTATTTTTTTTCTCCAGTTCTATTTATCCGATCGATTTGAAATTTGGTACAAGCAATAAGGGTGGTAAGTGCACTTTGTGAAAAATAAATTACGCCTATGCGATCAAGTTACCATTGGAAAAAAAATCATTATTTTTTTCTTAATGACAAAGTGGGCCCTTTTTGGCCGAACACACCCGCCATTTTTTTATATTTTAAGCCTTAATATATTGTCTATAACATATTAAAAATTCAATTTTTTTCGTTCAGTGTAACAGGTTCAAAAAAAAATAAAACTGCACCACCCGCACAGTTTTAATCATTTTAACACGTAAATATAAAAATAATCGTTTTTTTTTACATAATATGTATGCCTACGAGTAGTTAACAATATTTAATAAATGTCCATCTAATATATTAATTTAAGACCAATTCTTCTATAAAAGACATGGCGGATCCCGAAGGGCTATTGGAGGTGATTATCTTCTGGGAATCCCAATTTACCACAGAATGTTTTATTTATTTTTTCAGTTCTGTTTATCTGATCGATTTGAAATTTGATACAAGTAATAAGGGTTGCAAGGGTACTTTGTGAAAAAAAGTAACGCTAATGCGATAAAGTTATCATTGGAAAAAAATCATTACTTTTTAACAGTAATATTAACGGGCGGGGGTAGATGGCTGAAACCGTTACGAAAAAGTTTCCCAAAATATGTGAAGCTCGCATTGAGTTTTCGGCTGGTATAGAGAAATCGTAAGGAAAATTCCAACAAAAATCGTGATAAATCGTGAGGAAAATCTCGTGAGAAATCGTGAGGAATATCCAAACAAAAATCGTGACAATTGTGACAAAATCGTAAGGAAAATCGTGATAATTGTGAGGAAATCGGGAGAAATCGTGAGGAAAATCCCAACAAAAATCCTATGAAGTTATTAAAAACAAAAATCATGATGTGCCTATTTTGGACTTCATGGCTAATATGTTTTGGCATTTGTAGGTATCTTGTTTCAATAGTCACCATAAGCGTATATTTCAAGTCTCTAAGTCAATCCTATGTAAAGTTATTAAAAAACAAAAGAAAATCATGATGTGCCTGTTTTGGACTTCATGGCTAGTATTTTTTGGCATTTTATGTATGTATCTTGTTTTAATAGTCACCATAAGCGTATATTTTAAATTTCAAGTCTCTACGTCATTTCAGTAAAAAATTATTAAAGAAACAACATGCATGTTGCTGACGCTGACGCTGACGATCACGCACCTAAAGAAGTTTCCACAAAAATTATATTGAAGAAGATATCCGCACCGATCCAGGCAGCTCTGACGGCATGGGCCACGGCTTCAGCTGAATATTTTTTTATGTATACTTCACCGATGTCATATATCACGACTTTTTAAATTAAGCTTACAAAAAAGCCGATTACTTGAATAGGTTTATAATATGTGACGTCACGGTATGTGGGTCACATAAATGGCAACACTGCCATTGGCAACACTGCCAATATTCAGGTGCGGGATCACGTGACTACGAGTCCCCACGGGGAGTTCATCTACCGCCTCCATGTAGATAAGACATTCTATGTTAACTGTGATGTTAAATATAAATTATAATACAGTGTTAGGTACCATAAACCATTCGTTTGTATAACCACCTCAAATACATTACAAACGTGGCGACGGGATTAAAATTTCAAGGAAATTAGTGTCGGGAAGTACGGATATCGTTCCAGAAACTTAAGCGTGAAAATGGCGGCCAAGTTCGAAAATTTCAATCACGAGACCGACGACTATATTTTATACGCAGAGCGTATGCAAAACTATTTTGTGGCGAATAGCGTAAGCGCGGATAAACAGGTACCTACGTTATTATCACTTATCGGGCCAAATACGTATAAATTGGTGCGAAATTTGTGTTTTCCGGATAACCCGAACGCGAAAACTTTTGCGCGGTTAAATAAGTTGCTCGCGGAGCACTTTTCAAGAAAATCGGTCATCTGGAAGGAAAGGAAAAAGTTCGTCGAAATTCAACAAGAACACGGCGAAAATATGGCAGATTTCCACGCAAGACTTTGTTCGGTAGCAAGTGAGTGCGAGTTCGGTAATGACCTGGAACTACTCCTGAAGCTAAAGTTTGTGACCGCTGTGAAGGATAGCAACATCTTCGAGAGGCTGTGCGAGGAAAAACCTGAAGAAAAATTGGAAAAATTCGTCGACATTGCCAAAAAGCGGGAACAAGTTTCGAGCGCAACTTCGGCAGACATCAACTACGTCAGAAGGCGGAGCCAATTTTCTCGACCAATGGCAGCGCAGCATGTTCAAACATCGAGCAGGGTTACCAGCAATGAGGCGAAGAGCAAAAATCCCCAGCGTTTTGACAGTCAAACTTTTCAAAACAAGCCGAAATTTCAACAAAATAAGTATAAATTTTGTAAGTTCTGCCGGAAGAAACACAAAGGTGAGTGTAGACATAAGTTTACCGACAAAAAGCAGTTTAACTATATTGATCGTCATGATGAATCCGACGAGGAAGCAGCCAAAGACATGTGGTTTTGCGAGAAAGGTGATGAACTCAAGAACGGTGTTGTAAATGTGAATAAATGTAATAATTTTAGTTCCAAAGCTCCAAAACATAATCTTAAACAAAACATTGACAAAAATATTTTTAATATTGATGAAAAATATGATGACAAATTTAATCTTAATGTTATTATTGACAATATTGTAGTAAATATGCTTGCAGACACGGGGGCGGCCGTAACTGCACTTAGTTTAAACATTTTTAACGAAAATTTTAAAGAAAAATATAGGTTAGAAAAAGATGACACTGTTTTGAGAGCTTATAACAACACAAAGTTCAAACCAGAAGGTTATTTTTATGCAAACACGAGGTATAAAAACAAAATTAAGAGGGTTAAATTTTATGTTATAGAAGCAGCGAACTCTTGCATCTTGGGACGTGACGCATTGAGGCAGTTCGGTATCGGCTTAGAGATGGTGAATATGGTGAAACATGACTCGATCGAGGACATTCTTGAGAGGTATAAGGACGTTTTCAGTGGAATTGGCAGGTATAAGCTGGCAAAAATAAAATTGCATATGCAACCAGATGCAGTTCCAGTTTTCATGCGTCCAAGACCTGTTCCGTTGGCTTTCAGGAAAAAGATGATAGAGGAATTACGAAGTTTGGAAAAACAGGGAATCATTTCTCCAGTGGAGACAAGTCTCTGGTCTTCGCCCCTGGTCCCGATCCTGAAGGAAGATCAGACTTTGAGGTTATGTGCCGACTATAAGGTAACCATAAATAAATATCTAAGTAACATGAATCACGAACTCCCAACTAAAGAGCAACTTTTTGCCAAAATATCGGGAGGACAAAAATTTTCAAAATTAGATATGTCCAAAGCTTATTGTCAGTTTGAAATGGAAGAAGAAAGTAAAAAGCTCTTAACATGGAGTACGATACTTGGTCTTTATTCTGTAAATTTCTTAGCTTTCGGGGTCAAAACTGCAACATTTATTTTCCAAAAGCACTTGGAAGAATTACTCATGGATATTGAGTATGCTGTCAATTTTTTAGATGACATTATCGTCACCGGCAGAAATGACAAGGAACACCTTGATAACTTAACCAAAGTGCTGGAAAAATTAAAAATGGCAGGCCTTACCATAAATAGAGAAAAATGTCAATTTTTCATGGATGAGGTAGAATACCTAGGCTTTCGGGTCAATAAAGATGGTGTAAAAAAATCTCCAAAGAAAGTAGAGGCAATTTTAAAAGCTCCAGAACCAGAAAATGTCACCCAAGTACGAGCAATTTTAGGCTTAGTAAACTACTATAACAATTTTATTCCAAATGCAGCTACTGTAATGAAACCTATGTATGAACTTCTGCAGAAAAATAATCCTAAATTTGAATGGAACGAAAGCCATAGGAAAGCTTTTCAGCGGGTAAAAGAAATAATAGCATCAGATACTGTTTTAGCCTATTATAACCCAAAGTTACCTCTGTACCTAACTACAGACAGTTCTCAATATGGAATATCAGCGACCATTTCTCACAGAATAAATAACATTGATAGACCAATTTCAATGGTTTCACGAACTTTGCAGAAAAGTGAGTTAAAATGGCCTATAGTGCATAAAGAGGCAGCTGCTATTTACTTCGGTGTGCAGAAATTTTATCAGTATGTCGCGGGGAGACATTTCATTATAAGGACGGACGCGAAAACCGTAGTCGGGTTATTTCATGAAAACAAGAAGTTACCAGTGATGTACAACAGCAGACTTCAGCGTTGGGCAGCATTTCTGTCAGGTTTTGATTACCATATTGAACATATAGCAGGCTCAGAAAATGTTCTGAGTGATTTTTTATCTAGAGTCCCACTGAGGAAAACCTTAGGAGAAGACAGGGGAAATCTTGTAAATTTCACGGAAATTTTAGAAGAATGGCCCATAGATAACCAGGTGGTCAGAACAGAAACAGAAAAAGACAAGGATCTTCGAAAAATCATGAAATATATAAACAACCAAAAATGGCCAGAAAAAGTTCCAGAAAGCATAAAACCATTTAAAAACCGTAGAGAAGATTTGGAAGTAGAAAAAGGAATAATCACTTGGGGTCACAAAATAGTGATTCCACAGAGCTTACGAAGAAAATTGCTAGAAGAAATCCATGAAAATCATTGGGGTATAATTCGTAGCAAAAGTATAGCACGTTCCTACCTCTACTGGCCTAATATTGACAAACAGATAGAAGAAATATGCAAAAGTTGTGTGTATTGCCTTCAAAATCAGTCAGCACCGCCCAAAAGTGTGTTAACACCGTGGAAGATCGAAAATAGACCATGGATAAGGATTCACATCGATCATTGTGGTCCAATAAAAAATGTTAGATTTCTTGTCATAACAGACTCATTTTCAAAATGGGTGGAGGTGCTACCAGTAAAAAACTTATCGTCGGAGGAAACGGAGGAACGTCTGAAGGAAGTCTTCAGCCGCCTAGGTCTGCCCAGGGTGGTCGTGAGTGACAACTCCACCAGCTTCCTCGCCGAGAACATGAAAACGTTTTTTAGGAGAAATTCGATAAAACACCTAACTTCATGCCCAGGAAATCCGGCCGGGAACGGTTTGGCAGAAAATGCAGTCAAATCCTTCAAGAAAAATCTAATAACCAGACTATCAGATCCGAAAAATGCAAAGAAATCCATGAATATGCTTATTTATGAATATTTATTTGCGTACAGAACCACGAAGCACTGTTCCACCAACGAAACACCAGCTCAGTTAATGATGAATCGAGAATTAAGAATACGTTTAGATGCGTTAAAAGAAAAAGACGATTTCACGGAGGAAAAATCGATAGAAAATCACATAAAATCTCAAAATAATCAAATCAAGTATCACAAAGGAAAACTTAGAAAAGTAGAGCTTGGAGAATCAGTCATGGTGATGGATTTCAGAGTTGTAAATAAAAGAACTTATGTAAAAGCAAGAATCCAGAAAAAAATAGGAAAATCTATATATCTGTGTAAGCTAGAAAACGGTATGATCTGGAAAAGACACATTTCGCAGATAATAAGAGCGACAGAAAGAACAGACACAGAAGAATGGTCGAATTCAGCAAGAAAACCTAGAATAACAGCACAAAAATCATCTCAAAAAGTAAGAAATTCGAAAAACCACACTCCTACAGCAAGTAAACTCCCAGAAAGAGAAGTGTCAGAACAGGAAGCACCTAATCACAGCGACGAAACCAATAACCCAGAAGAAATGCCTGAAATCACTGAAAACGAAATTTTTACACCTGAAGATATCCCGGAAATCGAACCTACCATCCCTGAGGATGATACCGAGTCCGAAAACCTTCAAGTGCCAAGTACCAGTAATTTCAGTCACGTTCCTAGGAGGGCAGGGGTCGCAGGCGCATGTAAGGTCAGTACCTCTAAACCTGTAAATTTAAATCTCAATATTTCTAGTCCTGAAAAAGAAAAATCTGTAAAAGAAATTGCGGAAAAATCTAGATTTGGCAGAAAAGTGTCCAAACCGGTTAAGTTTAAAGATTATGTTTTGGATCTTTGTCAAATATCTAGTCAAAATGTTAAATGTCAAGTCAAACGTCAAATGTCAAGTTAAATGTTAAATGTACAGTCAAATGTCAAGTTAAAGTCAGTTGTCAGGAAATGACATACTAGTAATTGAATTTTATGGTCAAAAAGTTAGCATTTTTATTATATATTTGAAATAGTATTTCAAATCTTTCGGTATGATAACATTATCATTGCAAATCAGTATTTCAGCTTTTGTTGGCATAATAAATTTTATTTGTGTAAGAATAAAATAAGGATAAAAATAAAGTAAGCTACTATAGTTTATATTTAGGCAAAAATAATATATAGCCAGAAAGATGAATTTACAAAAATACATTTTATCATTTTGTTCTTACACTAAATTAAATAAAACACTTTGGTATACACTGAAAAAGTTTATTATGTAAATAACAGCTAATAAAATATTACTATCTTAATTATAAATATTTTAAGGTGAAATACTTTGTTTAGGGAAATAAAATATTTAAGTCCCAATGCCCTAAATATACTTCAAATTTCACAAGAAACTTAAAATAATAAAAATGATCATTTTAATGAAAGTAAGTTAAATTAAAAGTGAAATGTGAAATATATTTTTATAAACAGGACAGGTTTTTACAAAAGAAAAAAAAGCATGTTCTGATTATAAGAATGGGGGTGTGACGTCACGGTATGTGGGTCACATAAATGGCAACACTGCCATTGGCAACACTGCCAATATTCAGGTGCGGGATCACGTGACTACGAGTCCCCACGGGGAGTTCATCTACCGCCTCCATGTAGATAAGACATTCTATGTTAACTGTGATGTTAAATATAAATTATAATAAAGTGTTAGGTACCATAAACCATTCGTTTGTATAACCACCTCAAATACATTACATAATATAAAAGTAACATCAAGATAGCAGAAAATATTTTCCAATGAAAAAAATAATCGAGCAACTTCTGGATTTTGGCCGGACTCAAAACTCACACCAGGAATCTACGGGAATCTACGGACATTTTGATTTAGTATTATTTTTTGGGACATAATTTATTTTTTATTTTATACTTTTTTTTTTCTATTTTTTACTTTTTTTGCAATTTAGTTAGATTTTAGTATACAACTGGGTAAGTCGGTTAAATTAGAGGAAACTACAACTAACAACTGAGTTAAGTAGAGGAAAATTAATTAATATACACAGTAATAAGAACTAGAAAATTGAAGAATAAATGAAATAAAAACTAATTAAAAAGAACTACATTACAGAATTGGTGTCAAAGAAATTTCTTTTATGCCGAAAAGCAATCGAACAATATGTTAAATTAAAGATAAGGTAAATTAAGTTAATACAAATAAGAACTAGAAAATTGAAGAAAAAGGAAATAAAAACTAATTAAAAAGAACTACATTACAGAAGTGGTGTCAAAGAAATTTCTTCTATGCCGAAAACCATTCGAATAAGAAGTTAAATTAAAGATAAGGAAAATCAAGTTAAAATAAGCACTAATAAGAACTAGAAAATTAAAGAATAAAGAAAATAAAAACTTATTAAAAAGGACTACATTACAGAAGTGGTGTCAAAGAAATTTGTTTTATGCTAAAAAGCAATCGAACAATAATATGATGAACACCAACTTCTATAATTTAATAACCAGCACAAAAAATAAAATACAGCCTTATTATTCAATCCTCTTCTTCGCTGTCCTCGTTAATAACAGGACAAATATCCGAATCAAATATATTGGTTAGAATATTTGCCGGCTTAAATATTTTGGATTTATATCTGGCATTGGTCAGGAAATATACCACGGCTGCGATATGCGAACAGCAGCCCACAGTTCTTGTTCCATTCGGACAAGTGCAATAGTATCCTTTTATACCATCAATACTGTTTTCATTGGGCTCATAATTAATAAATATGTGGTAAATTTTTTTCCCAATGTGCCTGGATTTTATGTGAAAACGTAAAATCTCAGGCGTTTCCTTTACAAATTCTATTTTTATGGACTCATCAGGCTGATAAAGTTCGGCTAAATAACAAACTGCTTGGGAAAGTTGGTAGGTCCCACCAAAAAATATTTTTAAATTTTTCTCATCCATTTCTGGAAAATCCATAATGTCATTACTGGACAGAAATTCAAAATCCCGTTTTTTTCGTATCCAACCCTTTTCATGAACCAACTCTGCCAAGGAATTTACTGTATCCAGAGACTTTAACTTCAACTGATTGACAACTTCTGTTTTCATTCCAACATCGCTAACAAGTCGTTTTCCATAGACATTATTTAAAAAACAAGCTATTCGGCATAAACTACCAACTTTAGGCAAAAGCTTGTTGTCCACTTTGTGATCTAATAATCTAAATTTTTGTTTTAATATACCATGGACGGCCTCTACTGGCCAACGTATCTTGGTCACTAGTCGGGAGCTATTCGCTTCAGTAACAGTAAGCTGGTCTCGGCTTCCTTTAAGAGCAGGAATCAAAATCCTGTAATCAGATAATTCTGACAAACAATCCCGGAATCCACGATCTACAACTATTATATCTCCAGGTTTTAGCAGCTTGGAAAGGCCATTCGGATTTGACATTATCTGAGTCATAATAGTTGCATCATTCACATTAGCGTTAAAAGGGCCAAGCATGTCAATAACGTAACCATCAGTAGTGCAAATGGTAAACGGTTTACATAAAGGCACCTTCTTTTGTCCCGAGAAAGACTTTTTTTGATAAATATTATTTTGACTTTTTTGGTGTCTTATATAGGTACCGTCACAAATAATCATAAGTGTATCTTCATTTACATCAAATAAGGCCTTGGCCATATCACTGGTATGATATTGAATAAATTCCCTACTAAAGGCATTCACTCCAAAACGAGTAGGTAAAATATCCTTTTCAAAGGAATGAAGGACAGAAGATACATATTCGGAAACGGTTTGCTCATTTTCTAAACCTAATATGGCAGCAATTAATTTATTACTGTTGCCTGCTCTTAATTTCAATAAAAAAACGATTAAAGCCTGTCCTACAGTGCGTGAGGATGATTTTCACATACTCTTTAGCATCGTTACCAATTGCTCGATGTTTTCCCATGTTAGCCCAGTAAATACCTTTAACTGTTGCTCAGAAATAAATCTGTTTTCAGCAGAATTGATTAACTTATTTGTGGCAGTTACTGTACTTAAAATTTCTACTAAGTCGGATTTGGGAATTTGTGAATAGTTTGCAAATGGTTGAAGGGTTGACAATTCTTCATCATAAAACCGTTTTTTGATTAAATGGGTTGTACAGCACCGATTTCCTTTTGGTATATATATTTGTTTTTTTGAATAGCAGTGATGCCTTGCCTCTTTTGGAATAACTATAAGATCGTTTTTACCTTTACATATACAGCAGTACGCATGTGTAGAAACCAAACGCTGTATAGGTAACTCTACGATTTCTTCTTCAGGTCTGGCAGTAGCAACCACATTATGCTGAAAAGTTTCCTCTTCAAATGGTGGCGGCTCCTCCTCTATAATTTCCTCGTGCACTTTTTTATATACATTAATTCGGCAGTTGTTACATAGTACGCTATTTAATTCAACAGTTTTTCCTAAAATATTGGTAAGTCGGACTATTTCTTCATTATCGATTATAATTTTATGCTTTCCTGGTATATTTCTTACCCACTTGTCACATTTAACGCACTTTGCATTTTGCATCTTGCAAAAAAGCCTATAATATTTTCTGCAATATTGTTATTAAGTGACACAACTGTATTGTTTTGATTGCAAATCGAATTTTCGTTACCCAGGAAACCAAGATATCTAGAGGCTTTAGCCTCTAGTTTCTGGTCATCTTGTTGGGCACTAACTCTTTTGATGTCACAAACTTACCTCCAATAACCCAATAACCCCCCTTGGGATCCGCCCCTGTCTATTATTGACGAATTGACCCTAAATAATTATATCGCATATCCGAATTCACCACAATTTAAATAACTATTTAATAAAATATATATACTTTTTTTTTTTTTTTTTTTTAATTATTAACCTTAAGAGAATACAGGATTCCATATCAGGTAAATATCACAGAAAATATAATTAAAAATATAATAAATGTACATATGAGTTAATCATGTTCTTAAATTTATGTAATAGTCTTTAACAGATGAAGAAAAAGCTTTTAGAGTTTGTTGTGTCTTTATATGTTCTGGAAGTTCATTAAACCAGTTCAAAGCAGTTTGGGTTACTCTTCTTTTGCCAGTACTTGTAGTTGTAGTTTTTATATAATATTGTAAGTTATTTCTTGTAAAATATTCGTGAATATCACAATTTCTTGTTAATTCTACGTCCGTACTGATCAATTTATTTTTAATTTTGTATATTATTTTGACACTGTCCATTTTAATTAATTCACTTACATTTAAGATTTTTAGTTCATTATAAAGGTCATTTGTACACGTTCTAGGTGATTTGTTAAATAACAATTTTAAAATTTTATTTTGAGTTATTTGGAGGGCTTTTATGTCCTTTTTTCTTGCCTGACCCCAAAAAGCAGGAAGATACATTAAATGAGAGTTAATATATGCATTATATACAAGATATTTTGTTTTATTGTTTAATAACTTTGAGTTCCTACGAAGATAATAACCTATTGTTGATATTTTGGTTTTTAGATTGTTCACATGTTCACTAAAATTGTTTTGGATTATTTTTATATGTACGACGTACGTTGTACGTGTTAAAATGTGCGGCTGGTGCAGTTTTATTTTTTTACTTTCTCATAATAGAAAGTATTGTGATGCAAAAAAAAAATCAAAAATTTTTTTTTTGCTTAAATCATCTTATTTTTTCCTGAAACGCCGAGAAAAATCAAAATAACCAACAAAAAAAATTATGTCTGTCTGGATCCACGATAACTTAAGAACGCTTTGAGCTAGCGACTTGAAATTTGGTATGCAGGTGTATTTTTATATTATCTTGGACAAGTTCGTATTTGAGCAAAATCGGTTGGGGGGAAGGGGGGTAAAAGGGGGGTTAAATTTTTGTTTCGGCCGTAATTTTTTTAATATTTACAATAGAAGAAAAATTTAAAAACCACATAAAACCTTAAGTAAAATTACACCAAAAATGTTATTATCACTTTTTTCCAACGACCCCCCTCCCCCCCAAAAAGTAAAAAAAATGTTTTTAGACATAACTTTTTTATTATTTACAGTAAGAGAAAAATTTTAAAACCACATAAAAGGTACAATTAAATTACATAAAATGTGTAATAATTAATTTTTTCAGCCCCTCCCCCTCTCCCCCAAAATGTATTAAATTGTTTTTGAACGTAGTTTTTTTATTATTCACAATAGAAGAAAAATTTAAAAACCATCTAAAATGTAAAATAAAATTAGACAAAATATGTTATTATCATTTTTTCCATGAACCCCCCCCCCCCTCTTCAAAATGTGAAAAATGGTTTCTGGACATAACTTATTTTTGTATTCACGATAGAAGAATATTTTAAAACCACCTAAAAGATAAAAAAATCCCACTCCCTCTCAACAGCCCCCCTCCCCAAAAAAAAATTCGAAATTGGACCTGACATGTTTTATGAGAAAGTATTCTCGCTCATTCGAGACGGCTGGTTTAACCTATTACACTGAACGAAAAAAAAATTAATTTTTAATATTGTTTAAACAGTATTTTAAGCCTTAAATTGTAAAAAAATGGCGAGTGTGTTCGTTCAAAAAGGGCCCATTTTGTCATTAAGAAAAAAATGATGTTTTTTTTCCACTGATAACTTGATCGCATTAGCGTTATTTTTTCACAAAGTGCCCTTATCATCCTTATTACTTGTACCAAATTTCAAATCGATCGGATAAACAGAACTGAAAAAAAAAACATTCTGGGGGTAATTTAGGATTCCCAGACGATAATCACCTCCAATAGCCCTTCGGGATCCGCCATGTCTATTATAGAAGAATTGGTCTTAAATTAATATATTAGATGAACATTTATTAAATATTGTTAAATACTCGTAGGCATACATATTATGTAAAAAAAACGATAATTTTTATATTTACGTGTTAAAATGATTAAAACTGTGCGGGTGGTGCAGTTTTATTTTTTTTTGAACCTGTTACACTGAACGAAAAAAATTGAATTTTTAATATGTTATAGACAATATGTTAAGGCTTAAAATATAAAAAAATGGCGGGTGTGTTCGGCCAAAAAGGGCCCACTTTGTCATTAAGAAAAAAATAATGATTTTTTTTTCAATGGTAACTTGATCGCATAGGCGTAATTTATTTTTCACAAAGTGCACTTACCACCCTTATTGCTTGTACCAAATTTCAAATCGATCGGATAAATAGAACTGGAGAAAAAAAATAAAACATTCTGGGGTAAATTAACGTTTTGCCACCCCCTAAGGGGTAGTTGGGGGCTAAAATTTTGGTGGGATGTTACTCAAGCCAAAATACATCTTTTGTGCCCCTTTTACTTTTTTTTCGATCAAGGGCACTTTTTCCCGTCTTACTCCGCTAAGCTCTTTAGACAAATGTTTCTGGGCGGAAGCTGTGAGCACAGCTATATATCTGAGAAACAGATCAGCTGTTGCAGGGATTTCAACTACACCGTATGAAATGTGGTATGGTAAAAAACCTAATCTTAGTCATATAAGAATATTTGGCAGTGTTACGATGACTCATGTTCCCAAGGAACACACACGGAAGGGACAAAAAGGCAACAAAAAATATTCTTGTAGGTTTTTGTGAAAATACTAAAGGTTTTAGGGTGTACAACCCAGAAACAAATAAAGTAAACATAAGCGGAGATGTACATATTTTTGAAAAAGACCCCGAGAAAAATATGTCATATGAAAATGTAATTTCTATTCAAGAAGAAGAAGAGGACAAAAGTAGGAATTTGGATTTAGCAGAACAAACAGAAAATCAAAGTTTTGATTTAGTTTGGGATTCAGCAGAAGAAAATTTAAATAAAGATATTTTTTCTGAAGAAAGTGCTAGTGATTAGACATTTATTCCAGAACAAGAAGTGTCATCTCCAGAAGAAGTAAGAAGGTCACAAAGATCACGTAAAGAAAAAGGGTTGGATGATTATGTTTATCTTACTACTCTAGAAGAAGACGACCAAGAGGTAAATTCAGCTTCAGTGGGAGAAAATTACCTGTGTTTTGTGGAAGGTGTTTCTGAACAAAACGATCCAGATTCAGTGAAAAGTGCTTTGTCACGACCAGATCGTGAAAAGTGGATTAGTGCAATGAAGGAAGAAATAAATTCATTTGAAGAAAATGAAGCATGGGAGCTTGTGGATCCTCCAGAGGGCTCCAAAATAGTGCAGTGCAAATGAGTTTTTAAACTAAAGTTTGATAGTGACAACCAAGTGCGTTACCGAGAAAGGCTAGTGGCCAAAGGTTACTTATAGCCTTATCAGTGAATTTGGATTTAAAAATTGAACATTTGGACGTAAAGACAGCTTTTTTAAATGGGTATTTATCTGAAGACATCTTTATGTATCAGCCAGAGGGGTTTGTACAAAAGAACTCGGAAAATAAGGTATGTAAGCTTAAGAGGGCAATATACAGACTAAAACAGGCTTCTAGGGCTTGGAATATTAGGGTGGATGAAACTAATATGGGTTACAAAAGGTCAGTTTTAGAACCTTATTTATATACTTTAAAAAGGGCAGATAAATATACAATAGTAGCAATTTATGTTGATAATTTTTTTGTGTTCACGAATGATGAAGTAAATTGTAGGATTTTAAAACAGAAATTAGCGTTAGAATTTAAAATTAAGGACCTGGGGGAGGCAAAACAGATTTTGGGGATGAGAATCAAAAGAGACTATGATAAGGGTATCATAAGTATTGACCAAGAAAATTATGTTAATCAAGTTTTGAAAAAATTTAATATGCTTGAATGCAAGGCCGTATGGATAAAAATAGTTGTTTTGACCAGGCAAGTTCAAATGTTTGTAACAAAGAATTGCCTTATCAAAATTTAATAGGCAGTTTATTGTATTTATCAGTATTAACACGCCCAGATATTACTTTTTCGGTAAATTTTCTCAGTCAATTTAATAATTGTTTTAGTGAAGTACATTGGCAGTGTGCCAAAAGGGTACTCAGATACCTACAAGGTACTAAGTCATATAGTTTAGTTTATAAAAAAGAAAATACAAATTTAGAGGGATTTGTTGATTCTGATTTTGCTAGTAATGTAAGGGACAGAAAATCATACACAGGTTTTGTTTTCATGTTATCAGGGGCAGCGGTATCATGGGAATGTAATAAACAAAAAACGGTGGCACTATTGAGTACTGAGGCCGAGTATATGGCAATCTCAGAGGCTTTGAAAGAAGCAATTTATTTTAGGAATTTATTATTCGAAATAATGAGCAAACGTGATTGTATTATGATATACAATGACAATCAAAGCGCTCAGAAATTATCATTAAATTCAGTTTACCATAAACGGTCTAAGCACATAGACGTGCGGTACCATTTTATAAGGGAAGCTATTATAAATAATTTAGTAAAGCTTCAATATTTATCCACAGATAATATGACAGCAGACATATTAACAAAACCTTTGTATCAGGTGAAACACCTAAAGTGTATTAAACAACTTGGTTTGTTTAATTTTTATTAGTTAAATAATATTTTTTAAATAAGTGGGAGTGTTAAATCTAGGTATTTAAATATTATTTAGGACTTATAGC
Source organism: Brachypterus glaber (assembly GCA_958510825.1). Classification (NCBI taxonomy): domain Eukaryota; kingdom Metazoa; phylum Arthropoda; class Insecta; order Coleoptera; family Kateretidae; genus Brachypterus; species Brachypterus glaber. The sequence continues at coordinate 11,868 of CAUEHQ010000041.1, read as the reverse complement.
GACATCTGTTGTACCTATGTTTAACTATATGTATTGTTCTTTATATACCGACCGTTGTTGTTAGAGAGAGAAGAAAAATAAAAAACCGACTAAGTAGTCTTTACCAAACCGTCAACCGGATAGTTTTATTTTTTTATTACAACACAAACCTCGGGGCAAAGGCTATGACTTGCAAAGAAGACTATTCAGAAAAAGTAACTATGCATATTAAAGGCCAAAATTAACCAACAAAATATGTTTTGAAAAATGTTCGTACAGTTTAAAATTTGTCATTGCCTACACAATCTGTAAATATTAACCCATGGACCACTAGATGGCCACATATTAGGTTAGGAAAAGTAACATCTTTTATTAACGCAAAGCCTACTATATTGATTGGACAGGACAACATTGATTTAACCATTGCCAGAGAAGTTTACGATGGAGGGAAAATGCACCATTATTGTCTAAATGTAAATTAGGATGGGTAGTTCACGGAAATATAAACAAATCTTTTTTAAAACGTTATGATGAAGTTTTTTTTTTATTAAACATGATAATGAAGATCTTCAAGGTTTGGCAAAACAATCTTTTCAGCTGGATAATTTGGGTGTCATATACAAAGAAAAAAACTTTTCTCCCAGGTCGCTCTAAAGTACAGTTGGATCCGAAAAAAAAACAAGATAGAAAATCTAGTTGTGTAAATGGAATAATTGTTTACAAACAATGCAGTTGTCAATGTTGACAATATTTGTCAAAATTATTTTTAATTATTATAAAGTACATAATCAATAAAGGATTTAAATTAAGTACACAATTAGAAATGCATCAATTAAATGATTGAGAGCTCAAGCTATTGGGTTATTGGAAGCAGGATGTGAGCGAGTAGACTTGGCAAAGTTTAATGATTCGGAGAGTTTTGTTAAGATTGAAGAAAAAATTGATACAGGAGGAAACAGTTAAAAGGCGTTCAGGCTCGGGAAGAAGGAAGTGAAAATTTACTTAATTATTTAAGAGAACACCCTTTACGAGACGCGATGCAGGCTATAAACGATTTTGCTGGGTCCAAACCACCTACTGCCGCATCGAGATTGGAAATTTTTATGATAATTTTTTATTATAATTTTCATAAATTACATATTTCATTACTAAGGTTCAAAGTTTTATTTCCCATAAGATTTACTAAATATTGTGTTTAAATGTTTTATATGATTAAATATTCTATTTTTTTTTTCAGTTTACTATTTATTAGGTATATGTGGACCCCGGAGGTAAACGAAACCATGTCACGAAAACGTATTTTTTCAGGAGAGCAAGTTTTCGATTCTTTTTTAACATTAAATGGTTGTTCTAGGGGCTCTTCATTAATTTTGTAAAAAAGAAGGAATATTAACATAAAAATAACCATCTTGGTGAGACTTTTTGCTTCTGCAAGAACCTTTATATTTGCTAGTTTTCTATTTCTTTCAGCTTCATATAACAGCAGTTATTATTTAACATTATTCGCATTCACGCATTATCTGTAATAACTTATTAGAGACTACTAATAAACTTAAAGAAAAACTGACAATATGTCAAATTATTCTAACCTCTTTCTTAAAATCTTACTTAAACTATAAAATAATTAATAAAATTGACATTTTGACATATTTAAAGCTTGCATTTTTTGTGGGTCCAACTGTATAAAGTATGAGTATTTTTATGAAATTAATTTTATGACGATTTTAGGACAAATTGGGTCATTTTATGATTTTAAAGGGAGGTCTGCAATTTTTGTATTTTTGTAACGCTTTGTATGTATTTCAAATAGAACTTTTAGATTATTAGGTTAACTAACCTAAATTTTGTCACATATTTTTGGTATTTTTCGTTGTTTTATGTTTTGTTTTAATTAAAGTGTAATTTTTTATTCTTTTTATGTATAAATACGTATTTAATAAAAGTAATTACGTATTTTAAAATTTAACATTTAATTTTGATTTTGTCCGAGATTTTGTGCATTTTTTATGTTTCTATGTATAAATACGCATTTAATAAAAATAGTTACGTGTTCTAAAATTTAATATTTAATTTTATTTTGATTTTGTCCATTTTTTTTAATGTTTCTATGTAATACGTATTTATTATTTAAATAAAATTTAATATTTTATTTTTGTTTTGTCCAATTTTGTCCAGAATTTGTGGACAAAATCAGTTTTTTTGATTTTGTCCAGTCCGCCAAAATTGGATTACTTTCGTTCAGTTTTGTCCACCCGGACAAAATCAAACAACCCTTACTTAATTAACTTTCAAATTAACTATATTTTGTGTACAAAATCCATAATTTCCAATAATCATAAAATACATTTTTTTACATAAACCGAAATTGGACTGCCAAATGTTAAATTTCACATTTTTAACATATTGCACTTTTAGACCAGGCGGTATCTGTTTTGAGATGGGTGAATCGTATACCATTCGATAATTTTGGATGAATGGGTCCATAATATCACTAAAAATGATAATTTCACTATGCGCATAAAATCAACCCTGTGCGTAACTTTTTATATAACAAAATGTTGCAAAATCGAGAAAAATTTCATGTTTTTTCTCCATTTCGTGCATATATCTCTGGAACTGTTCATTTCAGACAAATATTGAAAGGGAAAAAAAGTTTTGCAATTGAATTTTATATATAATGAAATTGGTTGCAAATCGAAAAAAATAATAATTATTATTGAAAAAATAGTAAAAATCACAAAAAAGGGTTAGAAAAATCGATTTTTTTAGGATTTTTTTTCGGATACTTAAAGTATACGTCGGACCTTTAAAATTGGCACAAGAAAACTTTATGGTGTGCTAAATCATTACACCAAATTTCATCAAAATCGGTCTGATAGTTTTTGCACAATAATTTTGCAATCCGGATTAAAAAAAAAAATCAAATTTTCAAAATCATACAAAATTGAACATAAAGCCCTTAGATACTTGAATTTAAACACGTATAGAAGAGAGTTCAAACTTTAAAAAGATTTTTGAAAAATTAAAATCCGTTAATTAGGAGAGCCTAGGCACTTGTTTAAACATTTATCGAATTTTTGCGCTTATAAACAATTAGAATAACTTTATGAATTTTCAATGAATTTGTTCTTTTTTTAATATATGGGAGTGGTGCCGCTAAAAGGTACCTTAACGAAAAAAATACGATTTTTTGATTTTTGGGGTTTCAGATGCATTGTATATTTCTACGTTAATTAGTGAAAGAAAAACATTAATATCTCCAATAGTTTTTTATTATGATTTTTTTGTAAAGGCTTACAAAAGAAAAATTATAAAAAAAGTCGCCTATAATAAAAATTATTAAAATTATTAGATGAGCATAATAACATCTCTACTCAATATATCTTAACTTCAGAACACCTTTACTCAAAAAATATCTACACCATAATATCTCTACTCAAGAATATACAGGGTGATCCTTTAAAAACGATCCAACCCAAATATCTCGCAAACTAAGCACAATACAAAAATTCTAAACAAGAGGTTAATTTAAGTCCTCAAGAGGGAAATTTAAGTATATGATTTGGGGGGCTGTAATTTTCACCCCCTAACGACCCAGCTAACCCAACTTTAGAATCTTGAATAGCAACCGCCATTTTGTGATGCGAATTTAAAAGAGCCTAAAAAATTAATATTTTTGGTTGAAATAAAAATTAAATACCAACCCTTAAATTAAGGGTGGATGATTTTTTAAAAGAATTTGTATAAAATATTCAGAATAATATGTTTTTTTAATTTTGACCGAACATTCTTAATCTACGACACAGAAAACCCACAGATACCGATTTTGGTTCGAATAAGCCATTAATGACAAAAATCATCCGCCATGTTGACGCCACCATTTTGAATTTTTTTAAATTTTGACAAAAAATCGTAATCTACAACCCTGAAAACCCCCTAATACCGATTTTTGTTCGAATCAGCCAGAAATCACAAAAGTCGTCCGCCATATTGATTTTTTATTTAGACCAAAAATTCGTAATCTACGACCCCGAAAACCCCCTGATACCGATTTTGGTTCGAATCGGCCAGAAATTACAAAAGTCGTCCGCCATATTGGCGCCGCCATTTAGATTTTTTTAATTTTAACAAAAAAGTCGTAATCTACGACCCCAAAAACCCCCTGATACCGATTTTGGTTCAAATCGGCCAGAAATCACAAAAGTCGTCCGCCATATTGGCGCCGCCATTTTGATTTTTTTAATTTTGACAAAAAATTCGTAATCTACGACCCCGAAAACCCCCTTATACCGATTTTGGTTCAAATCGGCCAGAAATTACAAAAGCCATCAGCCATATTGGCGCCGCCATTTTGTTTTTTTTATTTTGACCAAAAATTTGCAATCTTTGATCCCGAAAACGCCCCGATGCTGATTTTGGACCAAAATGAACCATAAATAACTAAATTAGGTTTAAAATTTTTATTATAAATGATAAAAAATATTGTGTCGACCACAGGAGAACGGTGCATTTCTGCAAAGAGTGATTACTATTTTCGTAATCAGGATGGTTGAATTAGTCTTAAAAAAAATAAACTGCAGCTATAAGTGATGTGTAGTAAACGAAATTACATCCTTAATTTGTCCCAACTTCAAACTCGTTTTTCTCGTAATCTACTTTTTATGCTTAAGGTACCTTTTCGCGGCACCACACACATATATTGAAAGTACTCGAAAAGACGCTTTCTTAAAAAAAAATATGATGATTCGTTCATTAGTTTCGAAGTTATGATCGTTCAAATTTAACCGCCATTTGCACTGAAACTGAAACCTAGCGAGAGATGGACACCTGACGCAAAAAAAACTGTATATAGCATTTTTATAGGGCTTAAAATAGTATATTAAAGTACTAGTTTCATAACATACGTTTTTAGCGCACGAGTACAAGTTTAGAAAACGAGCCGCTTGCTGCGAGTTTTCTAAAGTACTAGTGCTCTAAAAACGTGTTATGAAACGAGTGCTTTATACAATTTTTTCTATTTTGCTCTAAAATTTAAAAAACTTACATTTAAACTGATGACTGATTTAGGGATTTTTGTTTTGGGTTGGCATTACAGTTTACACTATTTTTAAAATTCTAAGAACAAATGATATTTTGATATATTTTACAGTCATCTCTTCTTTTTTTTTTACTGCAATTAACCAGTCAACAATTTTAACACGGTAAAAAATAACCCAAACACAAAATTTTGTAAAAAATTAAATTTTTAAATCGACATTGACATTTGCACGCAAAATGTCAAGAGGTATGCTTTTGTTTGTTGCCAACCCAACAGAAAAAAAAGTAGAGACCTCTTATGGGCCTATAAGAACACGCTAAATGCGTGTGATTATGAGATTATAAAAGTCGCAAAATAGAAAAAAGGCTTTTATTTGAAATACATTTTTTTAAAATCGTTTTAGAATAGGGTTCTCCACTAAGTCTTGTTTTTAATATTTGAACACTGATTTACAAAGTACTTTATAATAGTAAGGTAAATGTAAAGTAATTTTCCTTTTTGATAACGCTAACTATTTTAAAAATAGATTTAAAGTTTAAATTTTTTCGTCGCGCCTTAATTTCTACGTCACAGATAGAGACTGCGTAGAAACGACATTTTATTTCTTAGTGTGGCTAAACTGCTAGCGTAGACATAACCTCACTTTTTATCTGTCAGTGGAGAGTTCCGTGTTAAATTTCGGAATCGGTTTGTTTTTAAAGTTATTTTATTTGTTTTTGCTTTAATTATGGCTTCAGTGGTTTTTTTTTGTGAAAGCAAGTAGCGAAAATTTACTACACGTTAATTACGTGATGGTTAAAGAATTTTTCGCAAAAAACTTGGACTATTTTAGTGTGGAGTTCCGAAGGTTTAAAAATGTATGGTCAGTATACACTCTTTATTTTAATTTTAGTTTTTACTGTTTTTTTTGTTCTATTCATGTGGATAAACTATTTTTTTTGAGTAATTTGTGAAAAATGTGGAGGATATTTTAAAACATATTGTATATTTGCAGGTTATGTAGAAAGATGTTATTGGTTATGTGCAACTCAATCAGGACAAGAGCACTAGTATTTGCACAGTAAAAGGACGTGTTGTCCTTGAGCACAAAGTTCATGATTGCAGCAGAAATTGATGAAAATAATATTCATTCTTAGTTGCAAAGTTGTACAGCTTCTGAAGGTAAATTATTTTAGTTATTTTGGTCTGTGGAATTCTGGGGTTCTCTTTTAAATACCTTATAAAAAGTCAGCTGTTGTGGGGCAATGCCCTAAGCAACAGGAGCCTCAGCCGAGTATATATCTGTGGCTTGGTTCTAAAAGGGCCAATGTCAAAAATTTTAAACAGATACACTAAGTCAAACAAAACATTGGCTGTTTTAGCAGTTTAACAGGCATGTTTATTAAAAACACCCTTGTCACTTAAAATCTACATTTATCTCACAAGCACTGACGTTGGCTTTTTTAGGTTATATAGATCTAAGAAAAAGTTAGTTCTGCAGTATAACTTATAATAAGGATATAGTGACATTGGCCTTTTTAGAACCAAGCCATGATATACAACCAGATTTTTTCCTGCTAACTACCCCCCCCCCTCCCCCCACCCCCGCTCAGAATAAGATTTAACACTTTCTTGATATTGATGGCTTTATAATGTAGAGGTGTACCTTCAGTTTTTGGTTTCCGTTCCATGTTATGAAGCCTTTGATATAATCATAGCAAAAGTAAAAAGCATTTTTAATTGTTCTAGGTGGATATAAGCATGCAATTGCAGCATTAGCAGAAGTGGACCACAAAATGAAATACATCAAGCCCTCTGAATTGAAAATTGGGGGACCCTCTATGTTCTTTGAAGATATAGGAAATTACTTTAGGATCAGAATTTTAGATGAGGCCAGAATACAACATAGTTTTCCTCAAATCCACAAAAAAATAAGTTAGGGTGGGGTAATAAAATTCAAAAAAAGTATTGAAAAACAAACATTTATTTAATTATAAATATCTTTAACATATTGTACGTCTTTCGTGCTGGAACCTTCCCAAAAATTTTTAAATGCGCTACAATCATACCTATTTTCAAATCTGGAGACAAACTAAATATGGGAAATTATAGACCAATAGCCATTACTAGTACACTCAGTAAACTTACAGAAAAATGTATAATAAATCGATTATGGAAATACTTAAATAAAAATGAGATTATCTCTAAATACCAATATATTTAAAAAGAGTTCCAGCACTGAAGATGCTGTAGGCGGTGTGACTGAATTTGTACTGAATAACTTAAATAACGGCTATAAAGCACTAGCGATTTTTCTTGACCTGTCGAAGGCCTTTGACACTGTGGACCACCGGATCCTACTGTCAAAACTTCGTCACTTGGGAATCAATGGAGTTGTGTATGACCTGTTTGCGTCATATCTTGCAGATAGGACACAGCGAGTCAGACTCAATGATATTCTAGGTGATGAACATGTGCTGGAGTCCGGTGTTCCACAGGGCACAGTTCTAGGCCCTGTACTTTTCCTGATTTACGTCAATAGTTTACTAAATATTAGTTCCGAAGTCAAAATTATCTGCTACGCAGATGACACAGTAATCTTAATCAGGGGAAGTACATGGAGGGAGGCCTTCGATAGGTCAGAAGAAATCATGAGAAAAATAAAGCTTTGGCTTGATAGTAATTTACTTACATTAAATGTAGCTAAATCTCATTATCTTCCGTTTACATGGACTACCAGAGGTATTCCCAGATACAGCTTAAAGATACATGACTCTGAATGTACTTTTAAGCACAACAAATGCAAGTGTGACTTATTAATTGAACCAGAAGAGGAAGTAAAATATCTGGGTGTACATCTGGATAGGTCCATGAGATGGAAATCTCATATAGATTTTTTAGTTAATAACTTACGAAAAATACTATACAAATTTTATTTGTTGAGACAAATTGTTTCAAAAAAGGTATTATTTCAGATTTATTATGCACTTGTACAATCGTCATTAACCTATGGAATTACAGTCTGGGGAGCGGCATGTAATAGTGTACTATCTCCCCTTTTCATTATACAAAAGTATATATTAAAAATTATTTTGTTTAAAAATAGGCTTCACCCCACAGATGATCTTTTTAAAGAATCTGGTCTACTAAATATCAGACAATTATACATTAATAATATTATAAAATTTCATTGTAAAAATCAAACAATAACAAACCCAATAGAACATATTGTAAATACAAGACTTGCTAGTAATAATGGTCTTACAGTACCAATAATGCATTTTTCTGCATCCCAAAGACATTATTTATATATACTTCCCAAGATAATTAATTTCCTACCTCAAAACTTGAAAAACAAAAAATACAAAATCATTAAAAATAATGTCCAATCTTGGATTAAACGTAATAATAACGTGATAATCAGTATCTTACCATGGTTTAAAACTTAATACTGTTAAGACTACATATGTATTTAATCATAATGTAATATTTTTATGTGTTAACAATTTAAGTGTAATTTTATAACTTCATAATGTAATTAATCTTAAGAATTCTTTTTTTTTATGATATTTGGAGTGCACACACAAACTCTTAGTTCATAGTGCACTATAAAATGTACATTGGTTATTTTTGTACAAATAAAAAAAAAAAAATATATTATGTATATGTATGTATATTATATTATGTATATGAAAATTACTTATCTTGGGATTTAATGTAGACATAATTTATTATACAGTGCGGTCCAAAAGTCACCCCTGCCCCCCCCTTTTAACTTTTGAACGAGTTGAGATATCGACTTCAAATTTAGAACTCTTAAATAAGACAACTTAAACTATCTTTTAGCATATATTTGATATTTTCAGCTCTTAAAATGTGGGCAGGGGGGCATGGAGGGACATTTTTTTAAATGGAAAGGGGGGTCGTGTGATACATCATTTTAAAGCTTATAAAATTCTCTATTTAAACTAACATTTTTAAATTTTTAAAAAATATTTTTTAAGGTTTTGATTTTTCAATTTTTTGTGCTAGAACATTCGATTTTTTAAGTTTTTTTTTTATAATTTTTATTTATGTTAACTAAAATTAGTTTAAAAGTATAATTAACATTTTTTTATGATGAAATTAGGCATTTTTAAAAAATTATTTGTTTTTTTTTTAGAGGCACTTTGATATTTTATTTATTTATTTATTTTATTTATTTATTTATGTATAATTTACTACAGAGTCATATTAATACCCATTTTCAACACCATTTTAAACCCATTTTTTTTTTTAATTTAAAAATATGGAATTAAATGGAGAATTTTATAAGCTTTAAAATGATGTATTACAGGACCCCCCTTTCCATTTAAAAAAATGTGCCCCCATGCCCCCTGCCCACATTTTAAGAGCTGAAAGTATTAAATATATGCTAAAAGATAGTTTAAGTTGTCTTATTTAAAAGTTCCAAATTTGAAGTTGATATATCAACTGGTTCAAAAGTTAAGGGGGGGGGTGACTTTTGGACCGCTCTGTATAATACAATGATTGTACAAATAAATAAACTTAACACAAGATACAAGTGCCTTACTCATTTTTAATTATAACTTTAAATATTAGTGCTAGTACATGTTCCCTGCAGGTTGGCACCGAAATTTAAAATCCAAATTCGTTGACTTTTCCCTGACCAAATTTGTTAATTTCAGAAAGTATTTTACAAAATTTCCTGACTTTTCCTGATCATCTGCAACAAAATAAGTACTGTTAGTATTAATTTACATACAAAAATATTTATTAGTGATAGATAACACCCTCCAAATTTCAAGGTTTTATCTTAATGTATTCTTAAGTTTGTTACTCAGTTTATTGTATTTCTGGAATAAAGTTTGCCATACAAAAACGGTTATTTTTTTTTGAAAATTCTTTCATAATATACATAATATATGTATAGTGGGAAGCAAACATGCATAACTAGCTAAAATATTGTAAAATATAACTTATTCATCCCGTTTCTGCCCTGCCAAGTTGGCAGGGCAGAAACATAAAAAACATAAACATAATTAGAACAAGAGAAAATACACAACTGCCCAAATATCTGTCTCAGGTAGGGCACACAAATACCGGGACCAGGTCAGTTTTGCTGGTACCGAGGAAAAAAAAAATGTGTACACTTTTTTGTTTTTATTGGCTTTATTATAACAAAAAATACTGCTGCCAATAATTAATATTTTTCCCTATAGGCCTAGTTTCATTAAAATCAAAATCGAAAAAAATTAAAAATTCAAAAAAAGTTTCTTGTTTTGTAAAACGAAAAATAAATTGAAAAAAAAAATGTTTTTGAAATAAATTTTTTTTACCCCATTTTAACCCCTTATACCAATCCAATTTTTACCAAAAACAATCCCAGCCTAGAACTTTAGATAATCAACCAACAGACAGATTTTGTTTTACGGAAATCAAATTTTTTTGGATATAAAAGTCCAGAAACGTAAAAAAGCAATAAAAATTTTCCGATGTTTTTTTTAATTAATGCAAGACTTTCCTTGGGGAAGGTAAAATGAGCACATATCATTTATTTGTGATGATTTTTTTTAACAAAGAATTATATATTTTTTTATATGAAATTATATAAGATAAGTTAAAATACCTTACTCCTACAATGGGTTTTTTACACCTCTTTTCTCTAATCTGAAATCGTGCTTATTGTTTGCTTTTTAATTTATAAAATATAATTTATTTGTTGATTAATACATTATAATTAAGAGGTATGTGTATTAAATATAAATTATATTCTCTCCCTAAATATCAATTCATGATACTAGGTTAGGTACCGGTGCTTTTTTTTCAAATTTTACTCATATTAATCCCAATTTTTTGGAAAATTCAACTCCAGCTAAAGCAGTTGTTGCATTTTCATCATTTTGGTTTGGACTCATCTATCACCCCTTAAAATTTTTCTATCAATGTACCATACACCCTGTATATAATTTAAAACTTACTTCAAAATGGTCCTCACAGCAGAACTATCCACCTATAGATTTCTTTGCGCCACTGGTTGTTGAAAAACAGATAACTATGATTTCCTTACAGCCTCTGGTTTTTGGTACAGTAAAAAAAACTTCTTTGCAGTTTTTTGATGAATTTTTGCAACTTGGAAAATAACAGTTATTGAAATCCATGCCTAAAATTTAAACACGAGTAGGTATATAATTTGGTTTTATAAATAAAAACTAAACATTATTCTAGAAATATATTATGTAATACTTAAAGTATGTCCCCGGATGCAGAAATTTTCTGCACATAGAAAAACTTACATTATAGTCTGTAAAGTCCTTTGAAAATAAACTATATTTCAAGAATGCTTTGACATAGATATGAAATTTAAACCAAAAGTTTTCTATATGGTAAAAAAATCTTAGGTCCAAATATTAAGGCCTCAAACCTTTTAGTGTTTCGCAAAAGACTTGCAGCTATGCTAACGCTTTGCCTACCTTTTTAAAATGCACTATACACTGTCTTGAAATATAAAAAGTCCAGTAAATACACACCAAATAAAACTTAAACTGAATAAAACCGAAAAATAGGAAAATATAACCTCACATTAACGCTTCATGACAGTCACATCTCTCTCTCTCTCTCTCTGTATTTGGTCTTTTTCTTCCGAATAATTAACCAGGGTTTCTCTATATAATCATGAGGTTTCCAGTACATCTATTTAATAACAATCACAGAACACCACAGATTTTACATACTAGATAAAATATTAACGTATTCAAAGTGACTAACAAATGCGACTCTCCCTCTCTCTCGAATTTTCGTGTCTCCGTTTACAGTAACATCCACAGTTTTATTGGTATCTACGTATTCGCGTGAACCAAAGAGTGAACTAA
>CAUEHQ010000040.1:0-12888 GCA_958510825.1 Brachypterus glaber | reverse complement strand
GATGTCACCAAAACTGTTTGACACAAAATCGTTTGTTCATTTATACTCATTAGAAAGTTGCAAAAATGTTTTATACCACAGTGTTAATACTAACTTTACTTGACAATAATCATTCCATTTCCAGCGTTCTATATTATATACCTTCTTTTACTGCACCTTCTTCACCTTGTGCGAACGTTCATAATTTTAAAAATTTTAATTTTATACTTAAGTTTTGCAAAAATCAGTTTTCAACATAATTACGACCGATTTTGAATTCAAAGTCTCGTACCAGGTAACAAATTCTCGTTTTTATGCTATTTCTAAAATATCCTGAAGGTTTTGCATTTTTAGTAGCAAATTGCCACTGGCAATTAGTTAATGGACAAACATTCCTTTTGCATTATTTTAACTGGCTATCAACTTATCTAATAAAATGATAAAATGCCAATTCCATTAGTGTTAAAAGCAGAAGACTTTTGAAATTGCTTCAAAATAAATATTCCACTCTACACTTGTGGGTAGTTATTAAATATTCTTTTTTTGTGTTTAAATAATTTTTTTGCATAATCAGAGATCTTCACACGAAATCATTTTTTCTTCTTGAATAATAGGAGCCTTTTTTTCCCGAGTCATCGACACAAAAAATGAAAAAGTAAAAGTTTGTAAAATTATTTGATACTACATGATGTTTTTTTTGTAATATTTTGAAAAATTGTGCCCCCCATAAGTTTTCTGAATTTTTGTTCAAAATTGGCATCAATACTTTTAAGGTGATGTTTTCTGAAAATTTGGAGTTTATCGGAGTCAACTTCAACGGCGGCCATATTTAAAATTCAAAACTCGTAAATAAGACGACTTAGGGCCACTCGCACCGACTTTTGGTCTGAGATTATCTCAACTAAACCGAGTTTAAGTTAAAAATTCTGCATTCTGATTGGCCAGCCGTCAATTTAATCCAAGTTTAAAGTTAAACCATTTTTAGTGCAAGTGGCCCTTAATCTGTCTCTTTGCATATATCTGAAATTTTCAGCTCTTAAAATATGGGGGTCATGGGGGGAATTTTAAAATGATGTATCATACGACGCCTCTTTCCGTTTAAAAAAATTTACCCTCATGCCCCCTGTCTACATTTTAAGAGCTGAAATTATTATTATAGTCTGAGTTGTGTTATTTAAGTGTTTTAAAGTTGAAGTCGACATCTCAACTCGTTTACAAGTTAGAGGGGGTGACTTTAGGACCGCACTGTTTATATATTTTTTTTATTCGAAATTTGACGATTTTTGAAAATGAAAACCAAATTCTAGCTTAAGAGCGGTGAAGATTACCTATACTTGCCTGCTAAGACAAGTTTTATTATCTGCAAATTAAATCCAGCGTTGGGTTCTACTTTATTTTAAACCAAAAATAAGCGATATCCTTTGGAAAAAAAATATTTTTTTTGTCGGAAAAATAAATTGTCATACTAAATACATTTGTTCTATCTGAGAAAGTTAGGACAAAATGATTTAAAAAGTCCAATCAAATTACTAAGATCTGTAAAGTTAGTTCTAATCCTGACTTATTCGTCTAGTAAAGACTAGTTAGGACAATTTTATTTAAAAAACATTGAAATTTTTCCACAAAGGACAAACATCTTAGGCTAATTTTTAGGGTTTGGGTTTTAGATAGGAAATTTCTTTTTAGTAGGCACATGGGGCTACTGTAAAGCAATACAATGGTGTGCTTATCTCAAAAAGTGAATTTTTGCAGATAGGACAACTTGTCTTAGCAGGGCAGTATAATAAAGTCCATTTTCACTCACCTGTATAATCCATTTTCCCAACCATTATAGATATATTGCAGAAACTCTAATGAAAACTCATCATATACATATAAGCATCACATTCTCGTACAGTTCACTGACATTTTAAAATTAGACTGAACATGTTTAGATGTAAGTAAACAATTAAGGCCGACAGATTTAATGTTTATATTAAATTAGAAAATACTTATGAACCGTTTATAAACGGTTAAGCTTTATTATAGGAAGCTTACACTGAGCCGCTCAGTGTGAGCGTGTCAATATATCTTTACAGCTGAAAAAAATATAAACTGTAAAAAAAGTAGAGTGAAGTCACGCAATTATTACTCATTTTCTGCACACAAAAATTTTAGTTAAGCTAGTCTTACATTATCTTATTTTGGCGATATAAAAGTTTGTTGTAACACAATTTGAGCAATCATATGCACCAAAAATAATAGAAAAAGATTCATAAGAACAGAAATTTTACTTTAATCAAAATTATGGTACCTATAAAAATAGAGTAAATGCGGTGACTGTGGAATACCCATTTGTTTTTTAAGAAAAAATAAAATTATTGAGGAATGTTTTTTTATGAAAAACACATAGATTAATTATAGTATAGAGCAGATTTTTTTATGTTTTCCACTTTCTTTTTTTTAGTTCTGCTTTTTATGACGGTTTAAGTAAAAAGTGTGCACGCAATAATATCTTAGTTTCTATCTGGAGCAAATAAGTTTGAGACATAATATTGAGTGTTTTAACTTGTTTTTTCACAGTGGAGTGTTCTACAAAAAGGTGCAATAACTTTTGAACTGCTAAATATAAATACACCAAACTTCGCACACACATTTCTGATGATATCAGCCAACTTTGCACTAAATTTGAAGTATTTATAATAATGCGTTTAAAAGTTATCGCATCTTTTATAATTGTTCCCCGAAGTTTATAATTTCTTTTGCTGGCCTTACACACTGTGTCAATAAGTCTTTAGCCTGGATTTGAGTTAAAAACGAACCCGGTTTGCCCACTCAGATATCGCAAGCGGCTACAGGTAAGAGACCCTGAAGAGAGACACTCACTGACTATAATACCACATATCACACAAAATGTTTATTTTATTACTTTGGTGTGAATTCACTCCGAAAATAGTTAAACAATCATAAGGATACAGTGGCGTATCTAAAAATATGTTCTGCGAGGTATACTACTTATACACAGTAGTCAGCGTAAACTCAGTTGAAAATAAACACAGAAACATAGACTTACAGAATAATTTTGCCGAATTATAAGGGAAATGTTTATAAAGGTCACTAAATCGAAACATTTTACGACTAATTTGTTACACACAACAATATTGACTATACATATTAACTACATATGTATATATATCGGTGTTTTTGAAAGAAAAAAACGACATTCGATTTTTATCTTTTAAAAATACGAAAGTTTTTAATTTTTATTTATCGATAACTTTTTTCCCACCTTACTCGTTTAAATGGAATAATTAAAAAAAATTAAGATAAAAAGAAATCAAAATGTAAATATTTAAAACCTCGCGTCAACGCTAGAGTCGACGCGGCGCCTAGGCGTGTACTGGAAATTCGCCGAGTACTGCTTATATAGTACATAATCTATATTTACCGTTTGGTCCAAAAGTCACATCCTCTTAACTTTTTGAGTTGAGATATCGACTTCAAATTTAGAACACTTGAATAAGTCCAAACCCAAACTATTTTTTCGCATATATTTGATATTTTCAGCTCTTAACATGTGGGCATGGGGAGAATTTTTTAACTGGAAAGGGAATCGTGCGATACATCATTTTAAAGCTTATAAAATTCTATGTTTAACTATAGATTTTTTAAAACTTTTTTTGAAAGTATTATCGTCCGATCCGCCACTGTTTTGGCGCCATACAATATTTATGAGGAATAAAAATTATTTTTAAATCAATGGCGTAACAAATGGGGATAAACCGTTAATAATTAGATTATTACGGTTGTTGGTTACACAGAGAAAAAAAATCAGTAAGAATTACCATTGGAAAAAAGCCAATTGACTATTAAGTAATAAATTACTTGGGACAATAATAGTTATTTATGGTACTAGTGGGTAAAGTAAGATATTGCCCATGAGAAAATTAACCTGGCGTCAGCCAAGCAGGTTAATTTTCGAAAGGGCAATATCGGTTTACCCATGAGTGGATAAAACCCAATAAATAGCTTAGGAATTCATATTTTTATTAAAAATTTTAAGGATATTTACAAGAAAATAATTTGACAAGTGACAGTTGAGTGGGTAAAATAAATAATTATCCACTCAATAAAGTAAAAGCCACGCGGGGGTTATTATTGAGTTTATCTATTTAAAATAAAGCTTGTAATTGTCTTATTATCTGTATGTATTGGATAAAAACATTTAATCTTATTTACTGTGAAAAATAACTGGATTTTATAAAAATTTTATTACTTATGTCCCGCGTTTACTACATCGCTAATTTTTACTGAAACTTTTTCCTTTTATGTCCACAGTTGTTAATGTTGGTAAAATCTGGACATTTAAGAAGATTTTTTATTTAGTTTAGTTTAGTTGCGTTTATAGTCGTTCGGACACCTCTGTACAGAGGTAGTTTATACCTTATTAGACTAATTATTAACAAAAAATTTAAATTAATACAAATATAATAATATAAAGTAAGACTTCATGACATAATTTACTTATTCATTAGGGAGGCATAGCGTAGTAGCTAGCGCTTATACTAATAAGCCTACTAGCGTGAGTTCGATTCTCACTGCCACCGATTTGCCTTTTTCAGTTAATTAATATTTAAAATTTGGTGAAGGCGATGTGAAACGAACACTCCCTATAAACTGGTTCGAAAGTCAGTATAAGCCAGTGGTTCCCTCTACTACTAGCCCAGACAAGTCCTGGACTTAAGGGATGCTTAATTAAGTAGAATATTAGGAGGTTAAACAAACATGTTATTTACTTATTAAGGGTAGTTTAAGCTACCCCAGCTTGTTTAGCGAACTCTGTGGGTTATACACACCTGATCAAATCGCATTTTCACTTCCTAGGTACCTACTTGAAAGTATGTAAACCCAAAAAAAAAGTATGTTTGAACCAACAATACTGTTTTTTTTTAATATGGTTAATTTAAACATTTGGTATAGTTAATCCAAAGTTTAATTTGATTTAATAATACCATATGCTTGATTTAACCATATAATGTTTAAATTAACTATGCTATAGTTAATTCAACCATAGTATAGTTAAACATTTTACGATTACATCAAGCTTAAGGTATTGTGGAATCAAATTAACCATAGCATAGTTAAATTAAATATTATATAGTTAAATCAAACATACATTATATTTGAATCAAATTAGATGCTGTATTGACTATAATATTATTATAAAGTTAACTTAACCATATGAAAAAACAGTATAGTTTGTTCAAACAAACATTTTTTGTGTAACAAGATGATATTAACCAATCAAATCTCTGACTTTTTAGCTCATATATAGGATTGGTCATTTTCGTCGTGCTACAAAATTATATACAGGTAATTTTAAGAAGAGGGGATTTAAGTATCTCTAGAGATTCATAAGAAGGGGATAATCTTCGTCTTAAGACGAAATTCACCAATCAAAGGCGTTAAAATAAAAGTCAGAGATTTTATTGGCTAAGGTCATATTTCCACAAACTTACATATCGCCAAAATTGCATAGGGGTAAGACTGGCTAACTTAAGGTAGGGGATCTTTAGTCGTAATGTTAAAAAGAGGGGGTAAAGTGCCTTTGGACGTCTCGAGCTTTATAAGAGGAGGTTATTCTTTGATAAGAAAGTCAAGCATGTTAATGGAAGGGGTATCGTATTGACATGACTGGCTGACTGACAGTAACACAGAACACAAGCAGCAGTAGTGGCATTTGGCCCCCAATATGCCAATTTTATATTTAATATAATGATGATCTCCTTTTTCTCGGGGATGACGAGAAGTTCCATATTGAAATATGGCCTCCCAAATGGTTGGTTTTATATTAAATTTAATCATGTCGCACCCCCCACGAAACGACCGAGTCGACAAAATCGAAGTTGAGCCGGCAATTTTTTTTGGGACTAGAATCTTTTTTTTAGTCGGAAAATTTACCTTCACACCCCCTCCCCCCACGACAATATCCTCGGATCGTCCCTGGATGATCCCCCTCTACCTTCACTTATTCTTTAATAAGAATGTCATAATTCATGACTCATGAAGGAAGTGACATGGATGGGTCAACTCAGAGCCGGCGAAAATTTCAAATTTGCCTACTGGTCCGTCTCAAGACCTTTTAATACTTACAACTAACCCCCCCACCCCCTTAATTAGTTTTAAATTTATTATATTATAATGATGATGATCCCCTTCTACCCTACTCTGCTGACGCCTATGACAATTGCGAACGATTTCTATCTCGCTTTTTAGAAATATAATGATAAATTTGAGACAATATAAACAGTAGGTGGAAGCACAAGCGTATACTGTAACATTTGAGTCTCTCTCTCTCTATTTATTTGGTCTTTTTCTTCCGAATAATTAACCAGGGTTTCTCTATATAATCATGAGGTTTCCAGTGCGCAAGTACTAATCGGATATGTATCCTGACTTGCGCACTATCACTGATAAAATACTACTGTAGTAATTTCCACGCTAATATAAAAAGTTATCATTAAAAACACACAACAGTTCGCACGATTAATAACCATATATATGGTTCACTTTTACTTGTACATAAAACATTAACATAAAAATACTCGAGGCACATCATAAAAGATGACAAAACAAAAATACACGAGGCACATCATAAAAGATGGCTTAGCACGATGCTGACGGTTCATCGCCCAGTACTTGAATGAACATTTGAGTCGTCTGGTTCCAAACCTTCCTAAATCTATTTTTAGAAAAAAAAGGTCTAGATATTATTTGTCTCTCTTACATACGTTTAATTTTAGGAAGATTTATTCTCTCTTTTTAATCTAGCGGTAGAAGTTACCATTAAACAGTATCTATACATATGCTATATTTGGTGGTACAAGTAAAGCAGCTGTAACAATATTTAGATAAGAAATAAAATTTGTTTATTTTCCTTTAATAATAAGTTTTTTAAGTATTTCACTTTTAGCCTTGGTAAGAAATTTTTGTCACCGCAATGAGATTGCCTTTCAGCATTTTTATTGCTCCTCATGATTTTTACTTTCTAGTAAAGATATTTTGATCTACCAAAGATTTCCAATTTTAGCTTAGACTTATTTTTTTATAATTGGTGGAGAAATATAAAAAAGTTTTAAAAATCGGTCGGTCTGCCTGTCTGTCTGTAGGAGTATCATACGTTTAATTCAGTCCTAAAAAAAGAACAAATTTGTTCAAAATCAAAGAAAAAATGTACCAAAGGGAACGTTTAAGTATTACGTAACGCTCCTAGGGGGGGTCATTTTGGCGTGTTACGCCCATGTTAATGGTATAGGAAAATAGCGTTACAGGGGGGGAGTCCAAAATTATCAAAGTTACATAATATTTGAACGTTCCCAAAGTGCATTATATATAATTCTGAACAACTATTAAAAATGTTCATCAGTCTGTCCATCTGTCTGTTCGCACGATAACTCAAGAAAGAATAATCCTATCGACTTTAACTTTTTAGGAAAAGTGAATCTTGATAAGAAAACAGCCTATTGAAATTGAAAAAAATCCATCTAAAAATAAGGAAGTTATGGAGGCTAAAAATTTACAAAAAATCGGAAATAGTGGATCAAATTAATTTTTACAGGAAAATCTATGTACGTAATTTGAAAAAATATCCTAAAAACAAAAAAGTTATATGGTTAAAATCGAAAAAAAAAATAGAACAAAATAACTTATTTTTTCAGTAAAAATATAAAAGTGCATTAAACTTTTCCAAAAAAATTGCAAAAATGTTGGTGGTGGTGGTGACAAAAATAATTTTTTAAATTAATTATCATTTTAGTGGGTTTTGGATGCAGACGACTCGCAATGTGGCAATACGTGGTCGAATCCAAAAAATCGTTAACATTTGTTGGAATAAATTTTCTTGTTTGAAATTTGCCGCATATCATGACCAGACACGGTTCACCTGGGCGATTTTAAATAAAAATTTCGTGGACCCCTACATTTTTTGGACTAAAACATAACTCATGACATAAGAAATCAATTCCCATTTGAAAGAAATTCGTAAAACATACACTTTTTTAGACAGATAAAAAAACGTTATTACTCATAAGGTGAATCAAAAAATCGCGATTTTCAAAATCAAAAACGCTCTCTGGCTTAAAAGTTGCTCCTTAGTAAAAAACGGTGGCCACTCAAAAATGAGCCAAATCGATAAATGTTTAGAGGTAGCTCAAAGCACTCAAACTTAAAAAAAAATCGGATCCTGTTTTTCGGATAAAAACTGATACCGATACAAATTGACGAAATTTTGGAGGGTTTCTTTGGTAATATTTAGAAACAATACTAAATGTAAGAACTAAAACAATTATATCCCCCCTCCCCTTAAGTTAGATCATGAAAAAATCGCCAATTATTTGAAGATTTCGCAAAAATTTTATTTTTGCAAGTTTTTTAAAAGTGCATAAAAAATAGCTTTAAATAAAAAATCTGCAAAATTATATATCAGTATATAAACATATATACATGTTAACTTACATGACTATATAGAAAACATATTTTTTTTCCTCAAGTTGAGTAAAAAAAATTAATTTCGATTAGAAACCGGGTGGATTTTCTGTTTTTTTGCCTAAAACTTTTTTCGGTGTATTTTTTTTTTTTTGATGTTTTGGTTGGAATACATTTTTATGTAAAAATACACAAAAAAGTTTCTGTGGTTTAACATCGCAGGTTTAACCGTTTTAAAGATAAATGCATTTAAAAGTAAATTTTTATGCATGAAGAACCAAAAATAAAAAAAAATTAAAAATATAAAGCAAAAAACAAATATTTTAGTAATGAGTGGTTATTTAACATTAAAAACATAGAAAAAGTTTATATGCACCTTGGTCAAAAAATCATTCCTAAGGAAGTTATGTCCTTTTAAATATTCCCATTTTCAATAAATTTTCGCAAAATCTCCAAATAATTGGCGATTTTTTTATGTTCTAACTTAAGGGGAGGGGGAATATAATTTTTTTAGTTTTCTCACAATTAGTATTGTTTCTAAATATTACCAAAGAAACCCTCCAAAATTTCCTTCATTTTATATACAATCACTTTTTATCCGAAAAAGAGGTACCGATATTTTCAAAGTTTGAGTGCTTTGTGCTACCTCTAAACATTAATCGATTTGGCTCATTTTTGAGTGGCCACAGTTTTTTACTAAGGAGCAACTTTTGAGCCAGAGAGCGTTTTCGATTTCGCAAATCGGAATTTTTTGACACACCCTATTACTCAAAAAAACGTTTTTTTATCTTTCTAAAAAAGTGTATCTTTTTCGATTTTCTTTCAAATGGAAATTGATTTCTTATGTCATCAGGTATGTTTTAGTCCAAAAAATGTAGGGGTCCACGAAATTTTTATTTAAAATCGCCCAGGTGAACCGTGCAGAGTTGATACTTTCATTACAATAACAAGGTCGGACAACAGGAATTTTAAATTATTTTTTAATTTTGGTGAGTTTATTTAATACAGACATATAATCTTATTCGGCATAGGTATGTATTAAAAACTTACCAAAAATTAGAAATAATTTAAAATACCTGTTGTACGGCCCTGTTATTGTAATGAAAGTATCAACTCTGATCATGACAGACAATTATAATTAGTAACAAAAAAAATATTTTTAAAATATGTATCAAGTGTTTTTATATAAATTTTTATAAGTTAGCCAATTAGTGGGCATCACAGAACATTTATAGATATCAAAATTTAATATAGTTCGATTAAAGATGCAAGTCGCTTGCTAAACAACTTAACACTACGATATTTCAAAAATGCTTTGACCCAGAGACTTCGAATTTGGAAAAAAGATTTTCTAAGTAGTAGAAAAAAATTGTTTCAAGTCTCTATGTCAACGCGTTCTTGAAATATCGTAGTGTAAAGTTGTTTTGCAAGCAACTTGCATCTTTACAAGAACTATATTAAATTAAATTAAATGTTTGTTTAACCTCGTACTATTCTACTAATTAAGCATCCCCTAAGTCCAGGACTTGCGTGGGCTAGTAGTAGAGGGAACCACCGGCTTATACTGACTTTCGAACCAGTTTTTACAGGGAGTGTCCGACTTCGCCAAATTTCAGTTATTAATTAACTGAAAAAGGCAAATCGCCATGGCGCGCCAGTTGGCTAGTAGACTTGTCCTCCCATATGCGATATTTAATTTTAGCACAATCCCAAAGCTTATTTGGGGCTCTTCATGGCTCTGTATCTTGAACACCAAATAAATAAATAAATAAATATCGTCATTTATACATTTAGTTAAAGATCGTTTTTTTTTGTTATAATAATACCAAAAATAACAAGTAAAGCGTCATGAGCACGCTCAATTAAATTATTAATATAGGTACACATTTTAAAATTTTAAGTTAAATATGATAAAAAATATATTTGGATGCACCGAAAAATGATAACTTTTTTACGACTAACAGATAATTAAATTTAATAATAATTAAATTTAAATTTAAAAATATCAAATTATTTTTATCTTTTAAACAAGCCAATTAACTAATTGTTATAATAATTTGTAAATATTAAAGAATATAATGATAACTTAGTCATAGCCAATAATATATACCTATATACCGTGAGAATATAAAGTGCCGAACACTTTTAATTGCAAATCTGGCATTAGCGATGAGTAAAATGCAAGAAAGCTGTGTGCGTTTTACTGGCCACCGAGCTGTAGTACGTAGCAATCACATGGGCTTGTCGCGCACAACTCTAACAGTGGCGTAGCTTCAAACGAAGAGTATTTTCTTTTCAAACTGTTCGGCACTTTATAATCGCACTGTATATATGTTTGCAAGATAATGGCGTCACTTGCTATAATTTTCGATCGATCGATTTTATTTAAATGTGTTTCAAAGGTAATTTAGAGCGCTTAACTTGGGGAAATTTAAAAAGAAAAAAAAATAAATTGTAGTTTAGTGATGTTTTCTTTTGTTCATGGGCGTAACATAAATTCAGCACTGATTAGAAGCAACCGAAAGACGGCTGTCCCCTCTCTACAACAACGCAACCCCAGTGTATCTATGAAAAAGCTTAAAAAGATGACAAAAGAATAGGTCGCAACTTCCCGGGCTCTGTTTATAACACTAACACTTTTAAAAATATCAACGTAAAGAAATATCATAACTACTTTTTCTCTTCGCCTCGTAACTTGGCATACATAGATTAAGTTAATAGATACGATGATGTCATGTAAGATAACTATAAGCTCAACATTGTCACCCGCATAATTATTATTAATACCGTGTAATTGATCGTATATTGATTTATTAATTTATGTGGATAGCATAGGCGGCACTAGGGGGTTTTGGGAAGGTTTAGTCTAAGAACTGCTGCTCTCGAATAAGGAATTACGCTTAGACGAAGTTACGCGAATTTACGCGAATCGCACCCGAATTTATATGATCTTCGCCTTTTACCACACTTTCGCAAAGGAGTCACTGCACATTATATCGAATATAACGTATAGCCTCAATCAAAAATTGCCCTCTCGAGTTGTTTTAAAATATTTATTTTATTGTGAATACTATGTCCAAAAACAATTACATTTTGTGGAGATGGGGAAAAATTAATTAACCATTGAAATGTTAACAAAAATCATAATAACATTTTTTTGTGAATTTAATGTTTTATGTGGTTTTAAAATTATTTTTCTATCACAAATTGTGATTCACAATACTTTCTTTTATAAAAATTTGTAAAAATTAAACTAGCTTAAAAGTTTTAAGCTAGTTTAAGTTAAAACAATATGTTTACCAAGATAACCTTACAAAGTAAAGTAAGTAAAGTCATCTTGATCTTTACATTAACTAAATTTGAAATAGTTGTGTGCAGATCAGAAAGAATTAGGGACCCTTAATAAAATGTCAGTAACCGTTTTGTGTCATGCCAACCACGCTCGAGTTGGGACAATCGACTGTCGAGCTGGTAATTAGTTAGGAAGACCATTTTTTTTATTTTTTGGTGAGCAAATGTATCAGCTCGGAAAACTGAGTGATAGTTCTTAAGGTTTTTTGGAGGCGATGACCTTTTTTTAATTTTCCACTAGGGATAAAGCTTTGTTTTTTTATTTGTTAAGTTTTTCGTCAAGGGTAACGCTTTTTCTACAGTTGGGAAATGTTTGTCCAGCCCCCCCAAAAAAAAATGCATCGGGTCAACAGGCGCTTTACGAAATTTTACCAGTCTTACATCATATTTCAATAAATTAAGATTATCTACACATATTTATATTCATAAATTAAATATTGTTCGGTAAGTATATAGTGAACATTTTCTCACAAGCAAATCACGTTACTATCGTTACTATCTCTCCCTATGATTATGAACGGCAAAGTAGGAAGGGCATATGGTCACGTGACTTGCTTGGGAGAAAATTTTCACTAAAGTAAACTTAGTTATTTTTACATTATTTTCCATTAATTTTTTACCGTGTACCTATAATTAACCACTTTATTTGTTTTTCCTAACAAGTCTTTTGCATAAGATACGCTTTTACCCCAATCCTCTCCAAATCACTCTAGTTTATGTCTTTCTGACTAACTTCCCTTTAATATTTTAAAGGATTAATTTTTTTTTCTATCTTTCATCCCTTTAGAGCCAAAAAAAAAAAAGAGAAAGGATTTGGAAAGCCTTTTATATCTACTCGTATAAAAGAATATATTATTCATAAAAAAAAGCAAATTATTCCTTTCAACATAAACGCCCATCATATTTTTTGGATTTAATTTGATTAGTTTAACAGAACCCCAGTAAGCAGTTATTGTGAGAAATTGTGACTATAATTATTCATGCTATTTATAAATTAACATAAAATTTATTACACTTATAATTATTTTATTAAGTTATACACATAAAAAAGTATACTTTAATGAAAAACGACCTGGGGAGCAATTCACATTGCAT